>ML358903.1:0-58321 GCA_005239505.1 Nicotiana paniculata | reverse complement strand
GGGGGGGGGGGGGGGGGGGTAAAATATTTAAGATTATGAGTTGTAAGTACCAATAGGGTTGGAAGTATTAGAAGCTAAATGAATTGAAGAAAATAAGTTTCGACAAGTTGGGAAAGTTATAACATGTACTTTTAGAGTGAGACTAGGGTGATTAAAATGATAAGGAGGTTATGTTATGAGTTATTCTCTTTCATGATAGTTGTCTGTTATGTTTGAAGTCAAGCGAGTTGTGGAACAAAAGTTGGCAAAAATCATCACAAGTTACATTCTCAAATGTGCAGAAAATTACGTCAAATATAGCTGAGCTTTCCTCCTAATATACTTTGATTTACGAGATGATTCACCTACCAACTTGAATATCTATGAGTCTAGTTTCTAACACATTAAACCGTTTGTCGATACGATATCGGAGTAGAGAGATACTTACATTCTTGCGATATTGCGCAGAAGGCATAGGTGACAAGTAGGTGTGTCACCTACTTATTTAAATGAAAGGACAAAATATGTCCAAAAAGGGCTAGTTTGAGTTGGACAAAGAGCCCTTTTAAGGGCTGAATCCTTCAGATATTACACACTCATTATCTATCAAAATAATCATAGATACGCCCCAGAAAACTTCTCCCAAATATTAAACATAAAACCGTAATTGATTTTTCTTCTTTTCAAGTTCTAGTTGGAGGAATATCTAAGGGTTAAAGAACCAAGATAGGATCTGAGATATTCACCATATAAGGTAAGTATAATTCCCTCTATCATCTATTTTTTCTGCTGTTAAAGTAGAGAAATTCGTTCAATAATTGTTAGAACTCACGGGAGGTGATCGGAAGCCGTGAGTATGCGTTATTCAACTTGTAGTGAACTGTTATGTGGGCTGGTTCGTGTTGTTTTTGGATTGTCTATTTGGCTACTTTTGTGGAGTTTTGGAGGAGAAAGGCGTGGAGAGACACCACATAATGGCAGAATGGTGAGCTGGTCGTTCGTCGTTACATTTTCAGGTTGTTTGACACTACTATGGTTGTCGTTTTGTATATGAAGTGATTAGGGTGTGTTTTTTGGTATATTGTGATGGAGATAAGGTTGGAAAATGATATATACATATTGTTATTGGTTTATTCTTTATGTTATTGGTGTTATGTCGAATTGGGGGGAAGTAAAGATTATAGAGGAGATGTTGCCCGTTTTATTACAAAAGAAGCTTGTCGTTATAGTATTATTATCCGTGTTGTAGATTAAGGTGCTATGTTTCAATTTCAACGTGGTTATTGGACTGATTGTGATAAGGTATGTTAAGGCTATCCCTTCTTTCCTTTTGGCGTAATGCATGTGATACAACAGAAATGAGCAAATGCAGAACTTTCACATGTGTCCCCATTATTGTATTGTCTGTTCATGGGTCTCAGAAAATACATAAATTGATAAAGTTTATTTCATGATATTAACCGAAGGCATATTACTCTTATGACATCCTGAGTGATCTTATTGACTTACTTCTTATGCATTGCATTCATTTATACATATACATTGAACCATGACCAGATGGAATTATATACGCATATATTATATGTATATGGGGTATGGGGAAAGGTTAGGGCATTATATACGCACCACCACCTGATCAGCTAGTATACTTTGATGATTTCTCCCACTGAGGCTAAGATGATATGATGGGATGCCCTCAGAGGCTTGATGATGTTATGCACGCATATACCTATGCATGGTATGACATTTATATGTATATGCATGATATTATAAATGTTTCATGATTCACAAAGTTCAAACTTACAGGTTGAGTCCTTTACCCCAAGTTTCTTTCACGTCTTTTATATACTGTTTTTCATGCCTTACATACTCGGTACATTATTCGTACTAACGCCTCTTTTTCTTGGGGACGATATGTTCCATGCCCACAGGTTCTGATAGACAGGTTGAAAATCCTCTTAGTAGGCTATCAGCTCAACGGAAGTTGTTGGCGCACTCCACTTGCTCCGGAGTTGCCTATTTTTCCAGTATGATTTGGACATGTAATGATTGGTATGGTGGGGCCCTGTCCTAACCTTTGCGACATTTATGACTCTTAGAGGTTTGTAGACAGATGTCAAGTATATGGATGATTGTATGGCCTTGTCGGCCTATGTTTTGAATGTACAAATGATAATGTCGGCCTTATAGGTCCATATATCACATGTATAAGTTAGTATTCCATGTTGGGTCATCCTATGTCGATCATTCCCTGACGTTCTATACTAGTTATGTCATGACGGCCCTCTTGTTCCATTTACACATGATGGTATGATAAGAAAGATACGTTACATTAGTACTCGATTGGGTAAGGCATCGGGTACCAGTCGCGGCCCATTGGTTTGGGTCGTGACAAAAGTGTTATCAGGCAATTTTTTCCTTGGGAGTTACAAGTTGTGTCTAGTAGAGTCTTGTTTATGGGTGTGTTTTGCATCACATTTATAAGTAGGAGGCTACAGGACATTTAGGACTGTCACTCTTTCTTCTTACTCTAGATCATGGGGTAGAGCTCAGGTATAATAATTCAAACTCCTAAATTCTATTTTATTCGTAATACAACGATACCTACATCCAGGAAAATAGTTGGTAAGAGATTGAATGTGGTTGTGGAAGAGTAGAGTCAGAGGAACTCGATTGAATAAGGAACCCTATTGCATGAATATCTATCCACCTATATAGTAAAAAGCTATAAGAGAATCAAAAGGTAGATACAAGGTTCAACAAGTAAAAGAAGCAAGGTGAAGAAGGGTACAAGGTACCCAGTTAGTGAAGATTATTAGTATTTACAATTCATGCACAGAAATATAAGCATTCTGAGTTACTTTTAATAGCAATAGAGATATATAAAATTGGCCACACTCATATTAGTTATGCCCTATGGGAGCTAACAGATATAGTTTAAGAGAAAAATGTGATATCAGGATCCAGCTAGGGTTAGAGTAACCCAATATGGTGAATGGACTGTTATCATTAGCTAACATTTTTGAAGGATAGTGCAAATGTGGTAATAGATCTCCTTTTGAAACATTCAGGTGGTTCACTCTAGAATAGTACAATCAGATAGGAATACTAGAATATTCAGAAATTTCATAAGATAGGTAGTGGAACCTAGAAGAGATAAATATTTACCTTAGTATGACTCCTTCCCTAGTATAAAAGAGAGAGAATGTTGGGCGTCCCGAAGATCCAGTGAGATGAAGAAAGGGGAGTTAAAAGTGAAAGAACAATTTGTTGAAGTTTTTCAGAATAAAGTGATAGACAGAAATATTAGTCGGAGAATAAGAAGAGAGTAAATTATGCATTATGAGTAAGATGTGATAAATGGGTGATAACGGTAAATCAAAATATGATAGAATGATAGAGTCTATAGTCAGGTGAAGGAAAAGACAAGAGGTGACATTCCTTGAGCAATAAAACTGTATAACCCACAAAGTCATACCCTCATTTCGAGAAATGAGTTAGTGACTCGAACGTGATTACCAGAAGGCTAAGTTAGACCTCCGGAGTAATAGAAATCAGTATAGGCTAGTGAATAAGATAAACTAAAAATGAATTAGGGATCAGAAGATTTGGTAACAGTCGAAATCGTGAGAATTTTAGAGATAGCATTCCAGCAATAATAGAATGGAGAACCAAAGAATAACTTTTAAGGTTCATTCAAAAAGACGCTTCCCTGGAGCAAGCAATGTGAGCATAGCTATTTTAAAGGACTAAATGTGTCAGTACTAGGTGTCACCCTTGTGCATAAGAAATTCAGTTATCGCTAGAGGGACAGCTTGTCATAGTTATGTATATGTTCACAAAGTCAGGCCTAGAGTTTGGCAAAAAGCTGGAGAAAAGAGGAGAGAAAATTCGCATAGGCACACATACAATGACATATTCATAAAGGCTACGTGACAGAAGACAGCAATAGTTACGTGATTGGACGAATTCTGACTCAAAGGTCGTGGTGTGAGAAAGAGGCCTAAATGGGGGAATGCCTTGGCCTTAAGATTTATTCATAGAACAGTTGCCTAGATGGAAAGGAAAGTATTAAATTATTTTTAAGACCTACAGGTTATAAGACTGACAAGTGCATCAGTCAACATTCGAGGATGAATGTTCCAAAAGGGAGGAATGATGTTACACCCCATGTTTTGTACGTAAATGTACGTCGTAAGTCAGTTGACGTAAGCTCAGAAACAAGATCATATTTGAAAGTACATAAAGTAAGTTAATCATGTTACCTTAGATGGTACAAATATAAGATCATGAGCTTCAAGTACCAAGAGGTTTGGAAGGTTTAGAAGCTAACGAATTGAAGAAAATAAGTTTTATCGAAAGTCGGCAAATTGGGAATGTTCTAACATATACTTTTAGAGTGAGACTACGGTGCTAAAAATGATAAGTAGGTTATTTTATGAGTTATTCTTGTTGCATGATAGCTATGTGTTATGTTTGAAGTCAAGAGAGTTGTGGAACAAAAATTGTCAAAGGTCATCACAAGTTACATTCACAAATGTGCTGAACATTAGGTCAAATATAGCTGCAATTTCTCCCAGTATACTTTGAATTATGAGATGATCCACATACAAAATTGAAGATCTACGAGTATAGTTTCTAAAACATTAAACCGTTTGTCGATAAGACATTGTAGTAGAGATATATTTATATTTTTTCGACACTACGCAGACTGCATAGGTGACAAGTAGGTGTGTCACCTACTTTCTTAAACGAAAGGACGAAATATGTCCAAAAAGAGCTAGTTTGAGTTGTACAAAGAGACCTTTTAAAGGCTGAATCCTTCAGATATTACATTCATTAGAACAAAAAAAATTAGAGATACACCCCAGCAAACGTCTCCCAAAAATTCAACGTAAAACCCTAAATGATTTTCTCTTCTTTTCAAGTTCTAGTTGGAAGAAAACCTAAGGGTTAAAGAACCAATATATGAGCTGAGAAAATCATCAAATAAGTTAAGTATACTTCTCTCTATCATCTATTTGCTATGCTGTAAAAGTAGAGAAATTCGCTCAATAATTGTAAGAACTTACGGGACATAATCGGAAGCCGTGAGTTCAAGTTATTCAACTTGTAGTGGGACTATTATGTAGGTTGTTTCGTGTTGTTTTTTGGGTTGTCTATTTTACTACTTTTTATGGAATTTTGGAGGACAAAGGGTGTGGAGAAATACCACATAATGGCAGAATAGTGATATGGTTGTTCGTCGTTACATTTCTAGGTTGTTTGACACTATTATGATTGTCGTCTTGTGTATGAAATGATTAGGGTGTGTGGGTTGTTTTGTGGTATATTGTGATGGAGATAAGGTTGTAAAATGATTTATACATATTGTTATTGGTATATTCTTTTTGTTGTTGGTGCTATGTCGAATTGGGGGGAAGTAAAGATTATAGGGGAGATGTTCCCCGTTTTTTTATAAAATAAGTTGGTTGTTCATTGTGGATGGTTGTACCTTTCGTAACATAATAATAGTATTATTATCATTGTTGTAGATTAAGGTGATAAGCGACAAGTTCAACGTTATTATTGGGCAGATTGTGATAAGGTATGTTAAGGCTATCCCTTATTTCCTTTTGACATGATCCATATGATACAAACGAAATGAAAAAAAAATACGTAACTTTCACAAATGACATTATTCTTAGAAGTACTAGGGGTACCTATGTTCTTGATTCCCCATGTGTCCTGTTATTGTATCGTCTGTTCATGGGTCTCAGAAAATATGTAAGTTGATAGAGTTTATTTTGTGATATTAACCGAAGGCATATTACTCTTATGACATCTTGAGAGATCTCATTGGCTTACTTCTTATGCATTGTATTTATTTATACATGTACATTGACTCATGACCAGATGTCATTATATACGCGTATATTATATGTATATGGGAAAAGGTTAGGGCATTATATACGCACCACCACCTGATCAACTGGTATACTTTGATGATTTCGCCCGCTGAGGCTGAGATGATATGATGGATTCCCTTAGAGGCTTGATGATGTTATGTATGCATATACCGATGTATGGTATGAAATTATAAATGTTTCATGATTCACAAAGTTATTCAGACTTACAGGTTGAGTCCTTTACTCCAAGTTTCTTTCACGTCTTTTATATACTGCTTTTCATGTCTTACATACTCGGTACATTATTCATACTGACGTCCCTTTCTCTTAGGGATACTATGTTTCATGCCCACAGATCCCGATAGGCAGGTTGACAGTCCTCTTAGTAGGCTATCAGCTCAGTGGAAGGTGTTGGTGCACTCCAGTTGCTCCGAAGTTTCTTATTTTATCAGTATGATTTGGACATGTATTGATTGGTATGGTAGGACTCTGTCATAACCTTTATGACACTTATGTACTCTTCGAGGCTTGTAGACAGATGCCATGTATATCCTTGTCGGCCTATGTTATGAATGTACAAATGATCATGTCGGCCTTATAGGCATGTATGTCACATGTATAACTTTGTATTTTATGTTGGGTCATTCTATGTCGAGTATTCTCTTACATTCTATGTTGGTTATATCATGACGGCCCCTATTTACACATTATGGTATGATAATAAAAATACGTTATTTTGTTACTCGTTTGGGTAAGGCACCGGTGCCCATCGCGGCCCATCGATTTGGGTCGTGACAATACATAATTTGGAAAACTAACCATATTGGATACTTTGATATTTTGATTGCTCATTTTTTAGGAAAAATAGGCAACCAAGACCCCTACACAAAAAGGCTAAATAGATCAAGAGGTTCATTTACTTTAGTGTTTGAGTACTAATAATTTGACAATAACCAATCTAATAAACAAGTTTCTATTTATGTTTACTACTAACGGTTTTCAGTGATATTTTTAAAGCTCTTCAACAAAGAAATGAAAATAAATCGTAGAATGGATCACGTATGGTATGAATTCTTTTTAAAACAAAAGTTTCCACACACAATAAAGTTTGTAAAGAATAACAATGAGTTCGAAAAATATGAAAGCTTTCTACTACAGTCGTCTCATAAGACATAAGGCATACCCAATCTTCAACTATGAGCATATTTTCAAAATTAATCTCTTGTTTCTTTATGAATAAGCATCATCTTTTAAGGAAATGTACAGTTTTTCTCAACAAAAAAAAGTGAGTTTTCAAGACAAGGCTCAAAATATTTTTTCATAAATCTTACTTAATAACTTTTTCCACTAACTAAACAGAATATAGACCTTTCCTTCCCCAAATCTAGCCTAAGTTTGAGAAGCTACCTCAGGTAGATTTTAAGGGGTGCTTAACACCTTTCTCTTAGAATAACTAGAACCATTATCCAAATCTCACTAGTTAGTAGATCATTAGGATAATAACTTTCACAAACGTATAGGTACCCTAATATACCTTAAAATATTAGGTGGCGACTCTCTTTTATCAACTTCAGAAAACCCATTAGCTGTATTGTGTTTTGACTAGTGCAAAATAGGGTGCAACACGTACGAACACTCGTCACCTCATACATGTGTAGCTCCCATGACACTTAGCACACAACAAATATAGTACCTAAGGGGTAAACACTTTCTCAAAGTTAGACAGGAGAATTACCTCGCTCCAAAATTCGATCACCGGCTCGAATGCCTCCATAACACCTCAAAGCAATTCCAAATGATTTGAAACTAGTCATGAACATGCAAACCAACCAAAATATACTCAAACTTGTAATTTAATCAATTAGAAATAATCCACAACTCCACACGAAAAGTCAACAATGTCAACCCCCGGTTCTACGGGTGCCAATTCCAAAAATTCTCGAAGATAAATATTACCCATAGAACCACAAACTCAAATATATAATTTATTCTCAATTTTATGTACAATTTCGTGGTCCAAACTCAAAAATATTATTTTTAGGTTTTCTTCCAAAATTTCACGATTCTTGTCAATTTTCATGTTACAATCCATATCGAATCCATGTATTTATCTCACAATGAGTGAGAATCACTTACCTTGCGATAGGTGATGAAAATTCCCCTTCAAAATCGCCTCAAAATTGGCTCCAACGAGAGAAATGAAATGAAAATGAGCTAAGTTCTGATTTTGCATCTTATACACTGCCTAGTCACGACACTTCGCAATCACGGAAGCACCCTCGGAATCGTATAGGCCAAACCAGCCTCGCCCAGAAATCCTTCTTGGAGAGCGCGAGGTCCCTACCGCGATCGCGAATTTCAGTATGCCAAGCCTATGCGAACTCGAGCCTGCTGTGCAAATAAAAAGGCCAAATCCTTCAAGCTCTAGAAAGTTCTCTTCCGTGATCACAAACTCCCTTACTCAATCGCAATGAGCCACCCTCCAAACCAGGCCACCCCGCTAACAGATCGCTTTCGGGGCCCTTACCATGCGAATGCAAAGAACAACTAGACCGTCATATCACGATCACACTGCCTTCCTGCGATCACGAAGAACAAAGTCTTCTCCAGACTCACACAACCCTTCGCGATCGTGATATCTGCTATGCGATCGCGATGCATACCCTTGACAACAGAAACTAGCAACTGCAATTCAAAGAAATTGGTATGAAACCATCCAAAACACACCTGAGGCCCCCGGAATCCCGTCTAATTATACAAGCAAGTCTCAATACCTTATCAACTCATCCAAGGGTTAATAACACCATGAATAACATCAAAACAAAGAATTGACTATAAAAATCCTTCTCTTAACTTTCAAACCTTCAAATTTTAACTCATCCAGATCACGACCAAACTTCACATGCAAGTTAACTAAATGAACCTATCCATTGTCCTGGAATACCACCTGAAGTCCAATAACACCAATGTCCACTCCATATCTCATTTAGCAAATTCAAAAACCTTCAAAATGTGAACTTTTGATAATAAGTGTCAAATCGCTCTCGGACCATTGATACTTAACCCGAACATATGATCAAGTCTGAAATCACCTTACGAACCTATAGGAACCTTCAAATCCTGATTCCAAGGTCGTTTACTCAAAAGTCAAACCTTCATCAACTCTTTTAACTTAAAGCTTCCGAATTGAGAATTATTCTTCCAAATCAACTCCGAACTTATCGAAAACTGAAACCAACTGCACATGCAAGTCATAATACATATAATGAAGCTACTCAAGGTCTCAAACTTTGGAACGACATGTTATAGCTCAATGTCACACCTCTTTTTCTGCACAACCCTATTACGAGGTTGAGTTAGAAGAGTTTTTCCATTTAAAGTGACGTTTTGAAAAGGGATTATTTATTATTTAGAGTCACCACTTGGAATTGAGTTTTGGTGTTCCAAGTCACCTTTTATTGAATCCCTAATCCAAAAGGAAGATTTGACTCCTAATTCATGGTCTACGAAAACAGAAGATTGAGTAAGGAATTCTGTTGACCGAGGGGAAGGTGTAAGGAACCACTCGAGTCTCGTGGTTCTAGCACGGTCGCTGTAACAACCCGACCGGTCGTTTTGAGATCTAACACGTTGTTTGGTGGTTTGGGGCCATGAGCAGCGTCATTTCAGGTATCATGACTTGTAGGCGTGGTCGGAATTGAATTTCGGTTCGGAGTCAATTTGGGAAGAAAATTCTCATTTCGGAAGCCTTAAGTCGGAAGAATTGGCTAAGATTAGGTTTTTGAGTAAATGACCTCGGAATCAGGATTTGAAGGTTCCAATAGGTTCATATGATAATTTCGGATTTGGGTGTATGTTCGGAGCGGGTTTTGGATGACCCGGGAGTGTTTTGGCGCATATTGTGGAAGTTAGTAATTTGGAAGAAGTTTCATAAGTCTAGGTTGAAGTGCATTTCAGTGTTATTGATATCCGTTTGTGATTCAGAGTCTGGGAATAACTTCGTGTGGTGATTCTAGAGTTAGGAGCGCGATCAGAAGTGAATTCGGAGGTCCGTAGGTTAATTTGGAGTCATTTGGCTAAAGTTAGAAATTTGAAGGTTTTTAAGAAGTCCGACCGGAAGTGGAAATTTAGATATTGAGGTCGGATTCCGATTCCGAAAGTTGGACCAGGTCCGTAATGTTGAATGTGACTTGTGTGTAAAATTTGGGGTCAATTGGACGTTATTTGATAGGTTTCGGCATCGAATGTAGGAATTGGGATTTCTTAGTTTCATTAGACTCTAATTGGGGTGTGATTCATGTTTTTAGCATTGTTTGATGTGATTTGAGGCCTCGACTAAGTCCGTGATATGTTTTGAGACTTGTTGGTATGTTCGGACGGGGTCCCGAGGGGCTCGGGTGAGTTTCGGGGTGGTTGTGGACCATTTCTAGGCCATTTTTAGCTGCTGATTTTTGGCTACAACAATGTGCTATGTGATCGCGGGGGATTGATCGCGATCGCGATGAGTAAAATGTCTAGTGAATCGCGATCGCGGAAGTACTTTCGCGATCGCGTAGAGGAAAGTTTCTGCTGCACTGACCCGACTTTGGAAGCTTGTACTTGCAATAGATACGGAATTTGGAGATGATCCAAAAATAAAAGTTGTAGCCTTTGTATCTAGTTTTCATAAAATAAAACCATTTGGCATTTGGAGTTGTTTCCGAAGAGTTATGATTGATAAACTACCGCCTGTCTGGGAAGAGTTTGGAAATCGTATTGTGTTGCATAGGGATGACTTTGGCAGCTTATATCGCGTAATATATAAGGATTTGGTGAATTGATCAAGAATGAAAGTTATAGACCTTGTTGTCTAGTTTTTAAAAAGTCAAACCATTTTCAATTTGGAGTTTTGTACAAGACGTTATGACCATTATACTATAGGTTGTCAAGAGGAGTTGGACATTTGTTCTTCGTGATCGCTAAGGGCAGATTTTGGGCTGATAAAATTTGTGCTTCGCGATCGCGAAGCATTTCCCGTGATCACGATGAGTTAATACCTGGGCAGAAGTTATATATCAAATTTTCTGCCATTTTTAGCATATTTGGAGCTATGGAGCTCGGATTGAAGCGATTTTTTAGGCGATTTTCACCATATGGAATGGGGTAAGTGCTTTCTTCACAATTTTGAGTTAAATACATGAGTATATATGGATTAGAATATGGAAATTAGTGAAAACTTAGAGTTTTTGGTAAAAAAAAACTAGAAATTGATATTTTTAGATTTTGACCACGAATTAGGGATTGAAATTGAAAGAGGATTATATATTTGAGTTCGTAAAGTTATGGGTAATCTTTATCTTCGAAATATTTCGGAATCCGGACACGTGGGCCTGAGGGTAATTTTGTCAACTTTCCGAACGGAGTTGGGAATTTATATAAATTGAATTGTTATAAGTATTATAGTATATTTTCATTGGTTTGCCCGTTATTTGGATAGTTTTTGGGCGTGGTGCATCAATTTGAGTCGCCGGAAGGGCTTGGAAGCCAGTTATGAATCTTCGGAGCGAGGTAAGTCTCCTTTCTAACCTTGTAAGAGGGAATTATCCCCATAGATGAAATAATTAAATATGTGCTACTATTTGTGGGGGATACGTACGCACGAGGTGACGGGAGTCTGTGCGTAGCTACTATTATGCTTATGTCCAGGTAGTATAGGACCCAAAAGCATCTTTATTTGCCATACTTGTAAATTTATTGATGAATTCAGAAATGATTAAATCTTATCGAACTTGGTAAATGAATTTCTGGAAAAGATTTAAATACTATCTTCGCGTCCATTAAAAGAGAATTTTATCACTTCCTTGGGTAATTGTTTTCCTGACAAAATGTGAATTATTGTGTGAATGTGTGTATCTATGAGTACCTGAGTCGCATGTATGATTTGCGATCAGGGTAACTCTATTATTTATATATGATCGCGTCGCATGATCGATTTGTGAGCAGGGTAATAGATGCATCTATGGTTCTAGTCGTTCGACCCTTCGGCAGTGCACATTTTACATTTAGCGTTGGTTCGAGCCCTTCGACCCTCGCATTTCTTGCCCATGATATTTTCTGAGATTTTTAACTGCTTACTGGCCTGGAATTATAAGTTGTCAACTGAAATGACAAAGATTTTAAAGTTTGTAAATGTGGAAGAAGTTGTTATTTCCTATCACTATTTGTTAATTACCTATGATATCCATGCTTAGTGTCACCCTTGATTTTAATAAATTGACCTCTAGCAAGTGTCAAATTCGACCTCTCGTCACTACCTCTTCGAGGTTAGCCAGGATACTAACTGGGTACGCGTTGTTTTCTTACTCATACTACACTTGTTGTGCATTCTTATTGCATAGGTACATGTATATCTAGTGGCCCCGCTTGACACAGTAATGTGGCTGACCTGGAGACTTAGGAGAGCTGCTCCCCTCGAGACGACCCGCAACCATCATAGTCTTCCTCGGATGTATTGTACTTTCTTTACTGTCCCATTTGTATTCTGGACGGTTATTGTATTTCCTTTGATTTGTCTTAGAAACTGCTCATGCACTTGTGACACCGGGTTCTGGGATGACTTTGGGATGTATTTGTCGATTGAATTATTTAAAATATTGTTGTTTACTTGGTAATTTTATTTGATCTTTATATAATGAAATAAAAAGTAACGATTTTCAAAATACTAAAATAGGAATTCAATTAACCATTGAGTGCTGTCTTGCCTAACTGTGGTGTCCGACGCCATCACGACCTTGATGGATTTTGGGTCGTGACAGTCGCTTTATTGACTCATGTAAGGCTTAAATCAATTTTATCTATTCTTGTATTTTATTGATTATGGCTTATTTATTACCACTTAATTAATTATTATATTTTTTTATGTGTTCACCTAGATGCGGTACGCACACAAGGTATGCTTATTTGAAGTTGGATGTTAAACCAAGGTACGGGAATGTACACATGGTTAAAATATAATTATTTTAAATTTAAAGGCATCGAGACACGAGAATGAGCACATGACCCTTTTATTACTTAACCATATCAATCCAAGGTTTGGGTATGAACATATGGGCTAATATTTAAAGTACATCTAAAGTTTTCTAACATATTTAGAGTATTCCAATTATTTTATCTCTTTCATATCCATGATATTTACTTATATGTTTTATTACTTATTGCAACGAGTCTTGAATTAATTCATGGCTCATTTTCTCTCTCACAATTATTTGTTATGTGTAGAAGATATACTAGATTAATAAAAATATTTAAATATCGCATTAATTTGATAAATAATAAAACAAGCCAGCTTATTAGTGTTACATTAAATTAATATGTTCTGGACTTAAACACCTTTAAAGATTTTTTTTTAAGCAAAATCGGATTTGACCCATACGAAGACTAGAACATAATTCAAGCTTCTTTCCATTAATGAAAACATTCATAATTATTAACATATTCCCAAGGATAGACAATTAACTTCTAAAAATACTTAATACCTCAATTTCATGAAAACTAAAACACCGTCCTTGATTCGTAGTTCAATTGTCGACCTCTTAAGATTGTGGTTGTGTGATATCAAAATAATTATTAGTTACACCTAAGAAGGGCGAGAAAGAAAGGGGAAAAAACTTCTAAAGGGTCATAATATGACAAAGACCCAAATGAATCATACTAGATTATTTAATAATTGGACATCCTTAAAACTTCAACCACGAGATGAAAAATTCATGTCAGTATGATATTTTTAGTTAATCCTACTCATGAAATTTCAATAAAAATGCAGATATGCCCAACTTTGTTTAGCAAGAAATTATGAGACCTCACAAAGAAAAAGTGACAAACGAATAAAATATGGTGATAAAATATGCTATCAATCCAAGTAAACTCACTAAGATAAATAATTACACATCCAAAAGACAGTAGCCAAAGTCTCGAACAAAGGCACGATATCCACGTATTGACAATTCAAGTATAATTTAAGACAACCAACATAAAACTAATCCATCTTTAACATACTATTAAGGTTTCATTAAAAAATATCGAAATAGAACTTAAAGATGTGATGACCCAAAGGGTCATCTCGTATAATTTTAGCTAAATCTGTGTTCCTAGGCCGTAAAAACCTCCTTTTATCTCACCTCGATATGCGTGTGCAGCCCGGGCGTGTAGCCGGGAAGCCGTTAAGTGGAAAATTGATAAAATGATGATTTTGTATTAATTATTTGAGTAAAGTTGACTTTGGTAAACATTTTTTGGTAAACGGGACCCTAGGAAAATATGGTACTTGGGCGTATGTCCGGAATCGAATTCCGAGGTCCCGAGTCAGAGAAATGAATTTTTAAAAAAAATTATTTTCCGAAAAATATAAAGGTTTTTGAAAATGAGATTTGATGTGAAACCTATTATATCGGGCCCGTATTACAGTTTCGTAGCCCGAAATAGGTTCAATATGTCTTATATGTGTTATCTGCGAAATTTGGTGGGAAACGGACTTAGTTTGACGTGATTCGGATCGAAAATAGAAAATTTAGAAGTTTTGGAAGTTTAAAGGAATTTCATTGATTTTGAGGTTTAATTCGATGTTTATGATGTTATTTTGGTGTTTTGATTACTTGAATAAGTCCGTAGGATGTTGTAGAGGTTGTGCATATTTGGTTTTGAGCCCCGCGGGCTCGGGTGTGTTTCGGATAGGCGTCGCGGTGTTAAAACTTAGTAAAAATCTGGTTTTTGCTGCTGTATCTGGTGTACAGGTCTTTTGACCTTCACGATCGCGGTGCATTGCATGCGATCACGATGAGCAAGTCTGGGAGGGGGTGGAATTACCCTACGCGAACGCATGGCCTCGGACGCGAACGCGAACGCAGAGCTCGCGAACGCGTAGTGAAAATGTGGGGGCTGGAGGCTGGGTAGCTAGTACTCTGCGCGAACGCGGTCGCTTGGTCACGATCGCGATGTTCCAGGTCTAATACTCTACGCGATCGCAGTAGGCCTGTCGCAATCAATAAGCTATTTTCGCCCAGTCATTTATTTAGTCCCAAAAACAGAGCACTTACGGGAATTACACCATTTCTCATAACTTCTTCTTCTCCACACCTCCTTGGGCGATTTTTGAAGAACCTCTTCACCATAGCTTTATAGGTATGTAATCCTAACCTTGTTTTCTTCCATTTTTATAATTACCCACTAGATTCTAGGCCTAAGAACATGTGATTAAGGGTAAAAAATTGGGGTTTTGGGTACAGTTAGGGCTTTTGGATTATTTGGAAATTTGACCTCGTTTCGGGGTCGAATTTCAAAATAAATTATATATTCGGGCTCGTGGGTGAATGGGTGATCGGGTTTTGGTCCGAACCTCATATTTGGACAAACCAAGCCCGCGGTCGATTTTTGGAATTTTGGGAAGAAAGTTGGGAATTCTATATTTAAGCATTGGAATTGAATTGTTAAACATTTATTGATGTTATTGAGTCAATTATGTCTAGATACTATTGATTTGGATTCAGGTTCGAAAGGAAAAGCGGTGCTTGAGGCTAGATTTTGATCTTCGGAGTCGAGGTAAGTGTTTGGCCTAACCTTAGCTTGAGGGAATAGGTATTGAGTTCTAATTGATACGTGTGTATTCCATGTTCAATGTATAGGTGAGGTGACGAGCACCTATATATTGTTGTCAAGCATGATCGTGAGTCAAAAATTTGCAATTATATGATATTTATTGGCTTTTACTGTGTTTATGGGTTTAATATCAATTTGATAGCAATTCATTTGGTGGAAATTCTTAGTTATGGGTATTTTTGAGTAGTTGATCAGTTGAGGAACTTTATGTTGGATTATACACATGTGTAGGATTGGTTATAGCTGTGTCCCTTGCCGGGACGGTATTATTCTTGTTGATTATTCCGTGCATTTAAGGTTTCTTATTTGTTGATTTTCATGCCAACTGTTGTTTTATGTTGTTATGCACGAGGGGACATTCCGTGCCATATTTTATGATGTTATGCACAAGGGGACATTCCGTGCCGTGTTTATGTTTATTATGCACGAGGGGACATTCCGTGCCGTGTTTATGATTATTATGCACGAGGGGACATTTCGTGCCGTGTTGATGATATATATATGCACGAAGGGACATTTCGTGCCATGTATATGTTGTTTATGCACGAGGGGACATTCTGTGCCATATTTTATATTGTTATGCATGAGGGGACATTCTGTGCCATGTTATGGTAAAAATATGCACGAGGGGACATAGCGTGCCGTTCCGTTTCATTTGTTTATTTCGTGTTGTTAATTTCTGTTATTATTTTCAGATATTTAGACTGCTACTTCGTTCCGTCATTCAGTGATTGCTATCCCTTTTCCCAGCATGTTTCCCCGTTATTGTACTTACTGTTTATTTCTTGTGGTTATTTCCTTTTATATTTTATTTGAACTGCACAGGTGATATTATTTGTCGTGTCCTAGCCTCGTCACTACTTCGCCGAGGTTATATTTGGCACTTATTCAGTACATGGGGTCGGTTGTACTGATGCTACACCTGCACTTCTTTATGTTGTGCAGATTACGGAGACGGACCCAGTGGGCATTGATCGAGGGAGTATCCTTTAGTCCACAGGCGACACTGAGGTAGTCCCGCAAACGTTTGCGGGCCTTGGCGTCACCTACCTTATCTCTCTTTTCTGCCTTTTCATGTAGTTCCAAGACAGTTGTAAACATTTATTTCAGACCTTTATTTTTAGTAAATCTAGATTGTTCGTGAGATTGTGATACCAGTTCTGGGGGTGTACTTAAGGAAATTTCGTAAGATTTATTATTTAAGTCGTTGAATTTCTTATCTTCCGCATTTTCTAATTATAACTGTTCTAGTTTACCACTGTTATTTCAATTGTTATTAATAAAGAAATAGTAAATTTATCCAAAGCGTTGGCTTTTCTAGCGGGTTCAACGGTAGACGCTATCACGGCCTAAAGGTGGGATTTCGGGTCGTGACAGTTGGTATCAGAGCTCTAGGTTGCTTAGGTCTCATAATTCACGGAAAAACTTGGTAGAGTCTGAGGGATCAGTACAGAGATGTTTGTACTTATCCCCCCGAGGCTGCAAAGTTAGGAATAACTTCACATCTTTTCTTCTCTGTCATGCGATTTGAATTCTAAATGCTAACTGAGTTTCTATTCTATTCTCTCGCATATGATGAGAACGCGTGCTTCCTCATCTACCGATCACCAGCCCGATCCTCCCGTTGCAGCTCCTACTAGAGGCCGAGGCAGAGCCAGGGCTCAGCCCAGAGCAGCAACCCTAGTAGAGGATCCTCAGGTGGAGGTTGCTGAGGAGATTCCCACCCGGCCAGTTCCAGTCGGACCAACTCAGGTCCCAGAGGGGTTCATTGCCACCCCGGTTCTTTAGCACACTCTGGTCCGCTTAGTGGGCCTTATGGAGAGCGTGGCTCAGGCCGATCTGTTTCCTACTGAACCAGCTATCTCTCAGGCTGGGGGAGGGACCCAGACTCCTGCTACCCGCACACCAGAGCATCTAGCTACTCAGTTCTAGACTTCAGCACCTCAGGCAGCTGGAGCAGCTCAGCCGGGTCTTGTGGCACAGACAGTTGAGGGCGCAGCTATGTCTGCCGACGCTTTGTGGAGATTGGATCGGTTCACCAAGCTATTTCCTACAACTTTTACTGGTGCACCATCAGAGGATCCCTAGGATTTATTGGACAGTTGCTTTGAGGTTCTTCGAAACATGGGAATTGTGGAGACCAATGGGGTCGATTTTGCTACATTTCGTCTTTCTCGTACCGCCAAGACTTGGTGGAGGGATTTTTGTTTGACAGGGCCAGTTGGATCTTCACCGTTGTCTTGGGCTTAGTTTTGTGATTCTACCAGTTACCCAGATAGAGGATCTTCGGAGGCAGTTTGAGCGCCTCCAGCAGGGCTCTATGACAGTTACCCAGTATCAGACCCGGTTTATCACTTTGGCTCGACATGCTATCATGATCCTCCCCACATACCGGGAGAGGGTGAGGAGGTTTATTGAGGGGCTAGCTCAGCCTGTTAGACTCCAGATGGACAGAGAGACAGGTACTGATATTTCATTCCAGGAGGCGGCCAATGTGGCCAGGCGTATTGAGATGGTCTTATCACAGGGAAGTGGTCATGTGTCTGACAAGAAAACTCGCCATTTCGGTCGATTCAGTGGTGCCTCATCTGGAGGATGTCCTAGTGTTGTTTGTCAAGAAGAAAGATGGCTCGATGAGGATGTGTATTGACTACCGGCAGTTGAACAAGGTTACTGTTAAGAATAAGTATCCTTTGCCGAGGATTGATGATTTATTTGACCAGCGTCAGGGTGCTACAATGTTTTCCAAGATTGACTTAAGATCTGGTTACCATCAGCTGAAGATTAGGGCGTCGGATGTCCCTAAGACAACCTTTCGCACTCGGTATGGGCATTATGAGTTCTTGGTGATGTCATTTGGGTTGACAAATGCCCCCACTGCTTTTATGGAGTTGATGAACCGAGTGTTCAGGCCCTATTTGGATTTGTTTGTTATAGTCTTCATTGATGATATTTTGATTTACTCCCATAGCCGGGAGGAGCATGAGCAGCACCTTCGAGTCGTCCTCCAGACTCTGAGGGACAGTCAGTTATATGCCAAATTTTCCAAGTGTGAGTTCTGGTTGAGTTCGATTGCAATTCTAGGCCATGTGGTATCGTCAGAGGGTATTCAGGTAGATCCCAAGAAGATTTCAGCAGTCAGAGATTGGCCTAGACCCACCTCAGCTACAAAGATTCGGATTTTCTTGGGCTTAGCAGGATATTATCGCCAGTTTGTGGAGGGCTTTTCATCCATTGCAGCCCCGATGACCAAGTTGACTCAGAAGGGTTCCCCGTTCAGGTGGTCAGATGAGTGTGAGGCGAGCTTTCAGAAGCTCAAGACAACCTTGACCATGGCACCGGTGTTAGTTTTGCCCACAGGTTCAGGACCATATACCGTGTATTGTGATGCTTCACGGGTTGGACTTGGTGCAGTGTTGATGCATGATGGCAAGGTTATAGCCTATGCTTCTCTTCACTTGAAGGTTCATGAGAAGAAATATCCAGTTCACGATTTGGAGTTAGCAGCTATTGTTCATGCGTTGAAGATCTGGAGGCATTATTTGTATGGTGTGTCCTGTGAGGTGTTCACAGATCATAAGAGTTTGCAGTCCCTGTTCAAGTAGAAAGAGTTGAATATGAGGCAGAGGAGATGGTTAGAGCTGTTGAAGGATTATGACATTACCATCTTATATCATCCAGGGAAGGTCAATATGGTGGCTGATGCTTTGAGCCGGAAGTCAACCAACATGGGTAGTCTTGCTTATATACCGGTCGGGTAGCCACCGCTTGCTTTAGATGTTCAGGCTTTGGCCAATCGGTTCATGAGATTGGAGGTTTCTGAGACTAGCAGTGTTTTGGCCCATACTGTGGCCCGTTCTTCATTGTATGAACGCATTTGGGACAGGTAGTATGATGATCGCCATTTATGTGTTCTTGGAGATATGGTCCGGCACGGAGGTGCCAAGCAGGCCACAGTTGATGATGAGGGAGTCTTGAGGATGCAAGGTCGGATTTGTGTACCTGATGTTGATGGCATTCGTGAGTTGATATTGCAGGAGGCCTATAGTTCCCGGTACTCCATTCACCCGGGTGCCGCAAAGATGTATCAGGACTTGCGGCATCATTATTGGTGGCGAAGGATGAAGAAGGATATTGTAGCATATGTAGCTAGGTGCTTGAACTGTCAACAAGTTAAGTATGAGCACCAGAGACCTGGTGGTTTGATGCAGCAGATTGAGCTTCCCGAGTGGGAGTGGGAGCGTATCACCATGTATTTCGTATTTGGTCCCACGGACTTAGAGGATGCTTGATGCGGTGTGGGTTATTGTGGATAGGCTGACCAAGTCAGCCCACTTCATTCCTGTATAGGTTTCATATTCTTCGGAGAAGTTGGAAAAGATCTACATCAGGGAGATTGTTCGCCTGCACGGTGAGCCCGTGTCCATTATATCTGACCGAGGTACTCAGTTTACTTCCCATTTATGGAGAGTATATTAGCGTGAGTTGGGCACACAGGTAGATTTGAGCACAGCGTTTCATACTCAGGCTGACGGACAGTCTGAACGTACTATTAAGATTTTGGAGGATATGTTGCGAGCATGTGTCATTGACTTTGGAGGTTCATGGGACCAGTTCTTGCCTGTGGCTGAGTTTGCCTACAACAATAGCTACCAGTTGAGCATTCAGATGGTAGGCGGTGTCGGTCGCCAGTTGGGTGGTTCGAGTCGGGAGAGGCTAGATTGTTGGGTTCAGAGTTAGTCCAGGATGCCTTGGAAAAGGTGAAGATCATTCAGGATAGACTTCGCATAGCCTAGTCCAGGAAAAAGAGTTATGCGAATCCAGAGTTCATGAGTTGGCATTTATGATTGGAGACCGGGTATTTCTTCGAGTGTCTCCTATGAAGGGCGTGATGAGGTTCGGGAAAAAGGGCAAGTTGAGCCCTAGGTACATTGGTCCATTTGAGATTTTGGACAAGGTAGGAGAGCTGGTCTACATATTTTCCTTGCCACCTAGTTTATCAGTCGTGCATCCTGTGTTTCACGTATCTATGCTTCGGAGGTATATCGCCGATCCATCTCATGTACTTGACTTCAGCGGTGTCCAGTTGGACAAGGATTTGTCTTATGATGAGGAGCCGGTAGCCATATTAGCTCGACATGTTCGTCAGTTGAGATCGCAGAGTTATCCTTAGGTCCGTGCTCAATGGAGAGGTCATCCTGTTGAGGCAGCTACCTGGGAGTCCGAGTCCGATATGCGGAGCCAATATCCCCATCTTTTCCCTGATTCAGGTACCATTCTATGTCCGTTCGAGGACGAACGTTTGTTTTAGAGGTGGACATTGTGATGACCCAAAAGTTCATCCCGTGTAATTTAATCTAAATTTGTGTTCCGAGGCTGTGAAAGCCTCCTTTTATCTCACCTCGACGTACGTGTGCAGCCCGGGCGTGTAGCTGGGAAGCCGTTAAGTGGAAAATTGATAAAATGATGATTTTGTATTAATTATTTGAGTAAAGTTGACTTTGGTCAAAATTTTTGGTAAACGGACCCGGACCAGTGATTTGACGGTCCCGGAGGGTCTGTAGGAAAATATGGGACTTGGGCGTATGTCCGGAATCGAATTTCGAGGTCCCGAGTCCGAGAAATAAATTTTTAAAGAAAATTATTTTTCGAAAAATATAATGGTTTTTGAAAATGAGATTTGATGTGAAACCTGTGATATCAGACCCGTATTATGGTTCCGGAGCCCGGAATAGGTTTCAGTATATCTTATATGTGTTATCTGTGAAATTTGGTTGGAAACAGACTTAGTTTGACGTGATTCGGATCGAAAATGGAAAATTAAGAAGTTTTGGAAGTTTAAAGGAATTTCATTGATTTCGAGGTTTAATTCGATGTTTATGATGTTGTTTTGGTGTTTTGATTAATTGAATAAGTTTGTAGGATGTTGTAGAGGTTGTGTTCATATTTGGTTTTGAGCCCCGAGGGCTCGGGTGTGTTTCGGATAGGTGTCGGAGTGTTGAAACTTAGTAAGAATCTGGATTTTGTTGTTGTATCTGGTGTCCAGGTCTTTTGACCTTCGGGATCGCGGCTCACTGCATGCGATCGCGATTAGCAAGTCTGGGAGGGGGTGGAATTACCCTATGCGAACGCAGGTCCTTGGACGCGAACGCGGAGCTTGGGGAAAAAGCTCTACGCGAATGCGAGGGGCCTCACACGAACGCGTAGTGCAAATGTCGGGATGGGTAACTAGTACTCTGCGCGAACGCGGTTGCTTGGCCGCAATCGCGATGGTCCAGGTCCAATACTCTATGCGATCGCATTAGGCCTGTCGCGATTGCGTAAGCTATTTTCGCCCAGTCATTTATTTAGTCCCAAAAACAGAACACTTACGGGAATTACGCCATTTCTCATAACTTCTTCTTCTCCACACCTCCTTGGGCGATTTTTGAAGAACCTCTTTACCATAACTTCATAGGTATGTAATCCTAACCTCGTTTTCTTCAATTTTTATCAACACCCACTACATTCTAGGCCTAAAAACACGTGATTAAGGGTAGAAAATTGGGGTTTTGGGTAGAGTTAGAGCTTTTTGATTATTTGGGAATTTCACCTCGTTTTTGGGTCGGATTTCAAAACAAGTTATATATTCGGGCTCGTGGGTGAATGGGTCGGAAATTTGCAATTATATGATATTTATTGGCTTTTACTGTGTTTATGGGTTTAATATCAATTTGATATCTATTCATTTGGTGGAAATTCTTAGTTATGGGTATTGTTGAGTAGTTGATCGGTTTAGGAACTTTATGTTGGATTATACACATGTGTAGGATTGGTTATAGTTGTGTCCCTTGCCGGGACGGTATTATTCTTGTTGGTTATTCCGTGCATTTAAGGTTTCTTATTTGTTGATTTTCATGCCAACTGTTGTTTTATGTTGTTATGTACGAGGGGACATTCCGTGCCATGTTTATGTTTTTTATGCACGAGGGGACATTCCATGCCGTGTTTATGTTTATTATGCACGAGGGGACATTCCATGCCGTGTTGATGATATATATGCATGAGGGGACATTCCGTGCCATGATTGTAATGTTTTATGCACGAGGGGACATTCCGTGCCATGTATATGTTGTTTATGCACGAGGGGACATTTCGTGCCATATTTTATATTGTTATGCACGAGGGGACATTCCGTGCCGTGTTATGCTAAATATATGCACGAGGGGACATGCTGTGCCGTTCCGTTTCACTTGTTTATTTCGTGTTGTTAATTCCCGTTATTATTTTCAGATATTTAGACTGTTGCTTCATTCCGTCATTCAGTGATTGCTATCCCTTTTCCCCAGCATGTTTCCCCGTTATTGTACTTACTGTTTATTTCTTGTGGTTATTTCCTGTTACATTTTATTTGAAATGCATAGGTTATATTATTTGTCGTGTCCTAGCCTCGTCACTACTTCGTCGAGGTTAGGCTCGGTACTTACTCAGTACATGGGGTCGGTTGTACTGATGCTACACCTGTACTTCTTGATGTTGTGCAAATTACGGAGACGGACCCAGTGGAAATTGATCGAGGGATTATCCTTCAATCCACATGCGGCACTGAGGTAGTCTCGCATACGTTCCCGGGCCTTGGTGTCACCTCTCTTTTCTGCCTTTTCATGTAGTTCCAAGACAGTTGTACACATTTATTACAGACCTTTATTTTTAGTAAATCTAGACTGTTCGTGAGATTGTGATACCAGTTCTGGGGGTGTATTTAAGGAAATTTCGTAAGATTTATTATTTAAGTCGTTGAATTTCTTATCTTCCGCATTTTCTAATTATAATTGTTCTAGTTTACCACTGTTATTTCAATTGTTATTAATAAAGTAATAGTAAATTTAACCGAAGAGGTGGCTTGTCTAGCGGGTTCAACGTTAGACGTCATCACAACCTAAAGGTGGGATTTCGGATCGTGACAAAAGAACATAGACGAACCTTTGAATTCCTTGTAAATATCTGCACAACATGTACTATACAAACCCCGAACAACAAATGGAACTTCAAAATTCAACCAAATAACATTTTTGAGTATTTCCTTAGTTACTATCTTTTTCGTTTTTTTTTTTTCAGATTGCTGTTTTCTTCTCCTTTCTTTCGTCTTATTCAATTCCTTCTTCTTTTTTTCTTTTTTGTTGCCTGACACTTTTCATCTTCTGACTCCTCCCGTTCTTTTCCTCTTTCTTGTCTTACTTCCTCACTTCTTTTTTCTTTTTCTCCTTTTATACCTCCTGACTTCTTTTCTTTTCTCATCTTTTGTCCTTCTTCTCTTTTTGTTCTTTTCTTTTTTTGTTCTGTCCATTCTTCTCTTTTAGTTCTTTTCTTTTTTTGTTTTGTCCGTTTTTTTCTCTTCCTTTTTTTTTGTGCTCTTCTTGTTTTTTATATATATTATGTTGTGTATATGGGATTAGATTGAGGGAATAGTTGGGATGTGGGGAGTTGGAATGTGAGAGGTGGATGTGTGAGTTTGTGCGCAATGTGAGAGAAAGATGTGAAGACTGGGGAATTAGGCTAGAAAAGTGAGGATAATGGGATTAGTAATAATAAAAATATAAAACAAAAAAATAGATTTTAAAAAAAAAAATTATCTATTAAAGTTCATTTTTTTAAATATTAATTAAATTATAAAGATAAGAATATTAACCAAAAATTTCTTATATTATAGGAAAATCAAATATTTACATATACTTTAAATGATACTAAGAAAGATTCTATAGCGTACTTATTAACATTATAATTAAAAGGAACCATATATATATATATATAAATAGAAAAAAAATTGTACTCTAAGAATGTGAATATTTATTTGTTTTCAAATAAAATCTACTAAGAGTAAGATAAAAGTTTGAAACATCAAGATTAGACCTAAAAGGAATATTTACACTAAAATAGTATAACATTTGAGTGTGGTCAAAAATTAGTTGTTCACAGCATGTCCCTCTTTGCTTGGAAACATGAAGAGTTTTCATGCAAAGAAAATGAACAAGATGACTGATTTTTTACCTTATTATTATTTAACAAGGAAGAGAAGATAAAATAAAAGGATGCGACCGAGCCTTGGTTTTAGACCACCTACATATCCCGAGTTATAAGGGAATCGGGTCACATGTAGTTCAAGTGAAAGAAGAGTGATGGAGTATGCTTAGAGGGAGATTAGAGTGAAGTTCCGTCGAGGTTCCGATCCGCGGTTCCTACTATTACATCAAAATGAAAAGAAAATTACATACTCTTGAAATCTAAGAGTTACAAAATTCCTATCTAAATACCATCTGGGGTCTTGTCTCGATTCTCGACTTGCTTCCTTCATTGACTTTAGACTAAAACTTGATGCTCTAGATGCAAAAGACTATGAAATATTCTCACGGCTTGTTTCTTGATCAGGTGATAAGAAGATGGATCTTGAAATCCTATGCCTCTGCATGCATTATGTCAAAGCTGGTTCAACTGGTATTGAGATCAAGCGCTCCACTTTCTCTGGTGAGAGCTGGAATCTTATTTTTTACACATCCAATCAGTACTTTGCAGAAAAAACCTGCAAGTCATCAGAAACAAACAAAACAAACAAAAATTTTCTGTCCCAGTTTACACCGGAAATTTTTTGTGAGTTATTAAAAACACAATAAACTATCTTTGCTATTGCGAAATGAAGAATTGAAAGAGAAATGGGTTTCTTCTTCTTTTTTTTTTTGAATAATCGGGATGTCGTACCCTATGTTAACATGATGGAAGGAAACCAGGGAATGTAGTGCCCTGTGTTGACAATAAGATGAGGCTCGTGGCGCTCTAAGATGCTACTAGGGAATGTCGTACCCTATGTTAACATGATGGAAGGAAACCAGGGAATGTAGTGCCCTGTGTTGACAATAAGATGAGGCTCGTGGCGCTCTAAGATGCTACTAGGGAATGTCGTACCCTATGTTGGCAATAAAATGAGGCTCGTGGTGCTCTAAGATGATACTAGGGAATGTCGTACCCTATGTTGGCACAATGTAATGCATCCATGGGATGTAGTACCCTGTGTTGGAAATAAGATGAGGCTCGGGGTGCTGTGATGCTACTAAGGAATGTCGTACCCTATGTTTGCAATAAAATTAGGCTCGTGGAGCTCTAAGATGCTACTAGGGAATGTCGTACCCTATGTTGGCAGAAAGTAATGCAGTCAGGGGATGTAGTACCCTTTGTTGGCGATAAGATGAGGCTTGTGGTGCTCTGAGATGCTGCTAGGGAATGTCGTACCCTATGTTGGCAGAAAGTAATGCAGTCAGGGGATGTAGTACCCTTTGTTGGCGATAAGATGAGGCTTGTGGTGCTCTGAGATGCTGCTAGGGAATGTCGTACCCTATGTTGGCAACAAGTAATTCAACCGAGGATGTAGTACCCTGTGTTGGAAATAAGATGAGGCTCGGGGTGCTGTGATGCTACTAAGGAATGTCGTACCCTATGTTGGCAACAAGTAATTCAACCGAGGATGTAGTACCCTGAGGTGAAGATAGGGTATTCCCTGTAATGAAACTAAAAATAACATCATTACACGTATATTAGAAGGAAATCAAGGATTTGAGAACTTCACTTGGTGATGTTCGTCCTTCCAAGAATTGTTTCTTAAATTGTTCTGTTCCTGTTTTGAACAAAGAAAGATTCGTTAGTTTTAAAATGGTTGTCAGTTTATGGCCTTGATCTCTTGGACGACTTGGTCTAGTGTCCATTGCACTTGTTAGAACAACTGGCTCTGTCAATGGTCATACGAATTACCGGGAGATTCTGTCTTTACTTTCTAGAGATCTTCTTTCTCAACATCAAAACCTGCCTATTTTGCGCCTACCCCCATTAGTGTTTATGGTACAAACAACCTTGCTCCCAAAACAACTTTTAATTGAGTAACTTTTGTTGACCCTTGACACATTGTTCAGTCCTTCAAGCCTTTTTCTCGTCAGGGAAAATAAAAGATGACTTTATGCCTTTGCCCATGCTGTTCATGCCCAGCAAGTTTTTCTTCATATAAAAAGGAAACTGTAACAAATTTTACGGCCTTTTCTTTGCTTTGCTTTGACAAAATTAGACTGACAGGGACTCAAAAAAAATAGTACGAAAGGAAACAAGAAGGTTAACTAATAGGTATTAAAACTTAATCAAGAAGCGTCCCTTTCATGGGAAAGAAAAAAAAAGGACTTATCTGGAGGAATATGCTGACTTCAATGAACATGACATGCACTTTGGACTGGATGCCCGATCCGTCTGAACCGTCTAATTCTCGAAATATGTTGTAAACTTCACTTTGAAACTGAGTTCTTTGTCTTAACCATGCTTGTGCCGGGGTATATGAGAACCTAAATCGATCACTGATGCCCTTTGTGGGTTTTCATCAACTGACCTCTCTCATTTGTCTTTCTCTCAACTCATCATTGCCTTATAGTACCCATGGGGATTTTCACCAATAAGACTCTCTCATTTATTTTTCTCTCTTTACAATGGCTGAGGCATCACCCGTAGTATACTGAGTTAGCATTCTCGAAAGTTGATCAGAAGGTCTTAGCAGGGAAAGGTTAAAAGAGCTATTCAACTGAATTACAACTTTTGGAACCATTTTGATGGAACAACCATCAAAAGATAAAATAAAATCATGCCCCAATTTCTTTGAATATTGGGGAAATATGGATTTTTGTTTTGGTGTGACCGAACCCCAGAGTGAGGCTGCCTACATATCCTTTCGGAATCAGGTCGGACGTAGTTCAACTAAAATGAACTTGTTTTGATGATTTTTTTTTTATTCTATTTTTTTTTTTGATTTTTTTTAAAGATTAAGAACATTGGTTCCAAAAGAGGGGAAAACAAAGAAATATAAACAAGGCGTTAAAGGGCTAACTAGGGTTGACCAGTGTTTGGGTAGCGAGAATGATAGCCTTTCGTCATCCCAACCTGAGAATGATGAGTATAAAAATGCCCCAACAGATTTATGTCAAACATAGTATCTCTTGACAGCATCCGCATTGACGGATATATCGGTCACCTTTCCTTCTATATCTACCAATTGTAGAACTCCTTTTGACAATACTTTCTTGATGAGGTAAGGACCTTTCCAATTCGGGGCGAACATTCCTTTTGCTTCTTCCTGGTGCGGAAAGATACGTTTCAAAACAAGTTGTCCTATCTCAAATTGTCTTGGGTGCACTTTCTTATTGTAGGCGCGTGCTATTCTTTATTGGTATAATTGACCAAAATAAACTGCCGCCAAACGCTTTTAATCAATTAAACTCAGATGTTCCAATCGGGACTTGACCCAGTGAGTGTCCTCAATCCCTGCTTCAACAATGATTCGGAGAGAGGGAATCTCAACATCAGCAGATATGACCGCTTCAGTGCCATAAACCAACAAGTAGGCGTTGCGCCAACTAATGCACGGACAGTTGTCCGGTATCCCAAAAGAGCAAATGGCAGTTTCTCATGCCATTGTCTATACCCGTGGACCATCTTCCTTAGAATCTTCTTGATGTTCTTATTCGCAGCTTCAACAGCTCCATTAGCTTTGGGCCGGTAAGGAGGAGAGCTGCGATGCTCAATTTTAAATTGTTCACATACCTCCTTCATCAGATGACTGTTCAGATTAGCAGCATTATCCGTGATAATAATTTTTGGAATACCGAAACGACAGATGATGTTGGAGTGAACAAAGTCTACTACTGCTTTCTTAGTAACTGCTTTCAATGTAATAGCTTCCACCCATTTTAGTGAAGTAATCAATTGCAACCAAGATGATTTTGTGCTCATTTGAAGCTTTTGGCTCGATTGGGCCAATGACGTCCATTCCCCAAGAATAAAAAGCAAAAGGAGCCGACATAGGGTATAACTATGAAGGAGGCGAGTTAATCAAATCACTGTGAATTTGACACTGGTGACACTTGCGAACAAAGGGAAAGAAATCTCGTTCCATAATAAGCCAATAATATCCTGCCCGAAGGATTTTCTTTGCTAGAACATATCCATTCATGTCTGGACCGCAAACTCCCGAACGAACCTTATTCATAATCATTCCAGCTTCTTTGTCATCCACAAATCTCAAAAAATTCAAATCTGGAGTTCTTTTGTATAGGATTTCCCCACTCAAAAAGAAATCATTAGAGAGTCACCTAGTAATTATGTTTTGATCCTTATTAGCATGTTCCAGATATTCTCTTATTTTCAGATACTGTTTGGTATCACGGTACCATGGTTCACCATCTAGCTCTACTTCAATTGTATTGCAATGACCATGTTGATCCTGAATTTGAATTTCTAATGGGTCAATTTGAGTATTACCCTAATATGGGAGGATTGAGGCCAGGGTGGCTAGGGCATCAACTAATTTATTGTGAAACTTGGGAATGTACCTGAACTCGATGGACTTGAACCTTTTGCTAAGGTCTTCCACACATTGTCTATATGGAATGATCTTGATGTCTCGAGTCTCCCAATCACCTTGAGCCTGCCGAATAAGCAGATCTGAATCTCCCATCACCAACAGTTCATGCACATTTTGGTTTATTGCCATGTTCAGACCCATGATGCAAGCTTCATATTTTGCCGTGTTGTTTGTATAGAAGAAACGAAGTCGTGCTGTGGCAGGGTAATGTTGCCCAGTTGGTGATACAAGAATTGCCTCAATCACTACTCCTTTGATGTTGACAGCCCCATCAAAGTATAGTTTCCAAGTTTGACTGTGATCTGGACTACTTCTTCAATTAAATTAACCTCTTCATCTGGGAAATATGTGTTCAAATATTCATACTCATAATCAATCGGGTTTTCTGCCAGATGATCAGCCAAATCTTGTGCCTTCATGGCAGTACGAGTGACATAAATGATATCAAACTCTGTGAGCAGGATTTTCCACTTTGCCAATCTACCAGTTTTCATCGACTTCTGAAAGATGTACTTCAGGGGATCCTTTCAGGATATGAGGTAATTTGTATAGGCCAAAAGATAATTCCTAATCTTCTGTACGACCCAAGTTAAGGTACAACATGTCCTTTCCAAAAGAGTGTATTCGGCCTCATAAGTAGTGAACTTTTTGCTCAAATAATAGATTGCTTGTTCATTTTTTCCTGTGGCATCATGTTGACCCAGAAAACAACCAAAGGAACTATCCATTACTGAAAAATATAGAAACAAATGCCTACCAGGTTCCGAAGGGACCAAAACAGGGGAATTTGACAAATATTCTTTGATCTTATCAAAAGCTTCTTGGCACTCATCTGTCCACTTGATAGCGACGTTCTTTTTCAACAACTTGAAAATGGGCACACATGTGGTTGTAAGCTGCAATGAACTTGCTGATGTAGTTTAACCTCCCGAGTAAGCTCATGACTTCTGTTTTGTTCTTTGGGGGAGGCAACTCTCGAATGGTCTTTATCTTGGAGGGGTCTAACTCGATGCCTCTTCGGCTAACTATAAAACCCAAAAGTTTCCCAGAAGGAACTCCAAATGCACATTTGGCTGGATTGAGTTTGATATTATACCTTCGTAGCCTTTCAAAGAACTTTTTCATGTCTTGCACATGATTAGCTTGTGTTTTGGACTTAATGATCACATCATCAACATACACTTCAATCTCTTTGCGCATCATATCATGGAATATGGTTTCNATCTTGTGTTCTGGATTTAATGATCACATCATCAACATACACTTCAATCTCTTTGTGCATCATGTCATGGAATATGGTAGTCATGGACCTCATGTAAGTTGCCCCTGCATTCTTCAAACCAAATGGCATGACCCTATAACAATAAATTCCCAATGGAGTGGTGAAGGCGGTCTTTTCTGCATCTTCTTCATCCATCAGAATTTGGTGATATCCGGCATAGCAATCCACAAAATACTGGATCTCATGTTTAGCACAATTGTCAACAAGGATATGAATGTTGGGTAAGGGAAAGTTTTTCTTTGGACTTGCTTTGTTTAAATCCCTATAGTCAACACAAACTCTAATTTTCCCATCCTTCTTTGGCACTGTCACAACATTTGCTAACCACGTAGTGTATCGGACGACCTTGATCACATTTTCACTTAGTTGCTTCATGCTTTCTTCTTCGCTCTTATCACTCATCTCTGTCTTAAACTTCCTTTGTTTTTTGCTGGATTGGTGGAAAATTAGGATATGTGGGAAGCTTATGAACCACTAAATTGGCACTCAAACCCGACATGTCATCATACGACAGAGAAAATACATCTTTGTACTTGAACAAAACTTGAATTATGGCATCTCTCGTCTTTTGTTCAGTATGAATGATTATTTTTGTTTCTCTAGTTTCTTCAGGACTTCCCAAGTTAATTGCCTCAGTTTCATTTAGACTTATTCTCAAATTGATCCAATTCCCTTTTTATTTCCTTAAAAGCCTCATCTTCATCACACTCGACTTCTTGATTCATTATTTCGAGATTAGACAACTTTTTAAGATCTGGGCATGAATGCCGCATGCATGTCATGTTTTTAAAGCCAACATTAACGAAACTGAAAATGATAAGAAATTACAAAAATTAGGGAAATGCAAAGATAGAACTTTACTATGAAACTGGAACTTCATTTCATTGAATTTGAAAGGATATAAGGATTAACATCAAAACAAAGCAATTAAACTAAAATATCTGGATTACAACCCTTAAAATAATCCAAATACAGAAAAAGCAGCAAAACAGACTACCAAGACTCCTTCCTGATGGGAATAGGAGTTGCTTCCCAGTTGTTGAGCGAGGTATCTGGACCAATCAGCTGAAAACTTGCACGGCTAGGGACCTCACCAACTTGAACCATATTGATCTTATAGAACATCTCCTTGATACCCTGGCAAACTTCATCAATGTCATTCTAAGTAGAAGGATTTTGGACTTCTTCAAATTGTGGCTTGATAAAAGAGTAGGCAATGTGAGGGATTGGTTTGGACAAATTCTAACCATTCTTTTTGCGGGCCTTGTCTCTGTCTATGTCAGCTGATGTTGGTTTAAAACCCAAACCAAAGGTATCTTTCTTCAAAAATGGAGGAATAGGGTTCACAATTCCCTGTAGAGAGGATCCTAATCCTTTTTCTGGTTCATAGCCGTTCCTTAACATCACTGAAGCTACCATCATAGATGTTGAATTGGTTTTCCTTCTTCCACTTGGTCTACCTCAATCACCTCAAACACTTGATATATGATGGATTCACATCCTTCCTTGGCCTCGATACATGGAATGGACGGGTCTTTATAGACTGATGATTCATCTTCCCCATGAATAATAATTTCTTGCCTATCATACTCGAGTTTGACCATTTGATGTAGGGTGGATGGTACAGCTTTGGCCATATGGATCCACGTCCTTCCTAGAAGAAAATTATAGGAAGTTTTCATATCCAATACTTGAAAGACAATGGTAAAATCAACCGGGCCGATTGTCATGGTGAGTTCCATTTCCCCGATAGTGTATCTTCATCAAAAGCTCTAACGCTGATATTACTAGTTCAAAATCTGTTAATGTCAATGTTCAGTTGTTGTAGAGTAGAAAGAGGGCATACATCTACACTTGAGCCTCCGTCAATCATGACTCCTTTCACGTAATGTCCTTCACATTTGACCATAAAATGCAAAGCTTTATTGTGCCCAGCCCCTTCCTCAGGAAAATCATCATCGCTGAAAGTAATTCAATTTACTTCAAAGAATCTTTCAGCCATTTTTTATAGATGTTTCACCGTTGTCTTTCCTGAGACATATGCCTCGTTCAAAGTTTTGATCAACACACGACGATGTTCTTCTGAGTGCAAAAGCAGAGATAACAAAGATATCTGAGCAGGGGTTTTCCTTAATTGATCGATGATTGAGTAGTCTTGCATTTTCATCTTCTTAAGGAATTCCTCTGCTTCTTTTTCTGCAACAGGTTCTTTCACTGGCAAGTGACTTTCCCTTTCTTACTTATCTTTTCTCAATTCCTCTAGCGAGTAGCATCTTCCAGAGCGGGTCAAGCCCCCCTTTCATCTACTTCTTCAACTATCTCTTTTCCTTTGTATGTCATGAAAGTCTTGTTATAATTCCAGGGAATAGCTTTTGTGTTTTTCACTGAGAGTTGTGCAACAGCTCGGACCACAACTGGCTCTATTATATTTCTGAAAATATTATTCGGAACGATCTTTTGAGTGCTCCTAGGGATGTAAATTTTTGGCCCACCCAATTGAACCTCAACCTTTTTTGTGCTTCTAGGGACATAGAGAATCATTTTTTCAAAACCTGCCAAGTTCAAACTAGAACTCGCACCTTTCACAATCAACGGTGCCAATTGCGGCGGACTTACTATCATTTTTGGTTCTTTCCCTATGGTTCCAACAACCATCTATGTCTTTCCAGATTGCATATATTTCTGATCAGCACAAATCATCCCAATAAAATATGTATTATCATGAGCTGGGAGCGGATTGTTTGTGGTATTAGGAGTATCCTCATTGTTTGTTACCATAATTGCCTTTGCTTCAATCAAATTTTCAATGGCTTTCTTTGATGTCCAACAATTTTCAGCATTATGACCTTGGGAGTTAGAGTGATACTCACATCTTGTATTGGAATCAAAACCTTTTGAATTTGGATTCACATAACGCGGCATGACAGGTTCAATCAACTTCAATTGCGTCATCTTTCTAAATAGGCTTGTATACGATTCTCCAATTGGGGTGAACTCTTTCTTTGAATCCTCCTCTCTCATATATCCTTGTTGGGCATGAGGATTATATGATGCCCGAGAATTCGGGTGAAGTTGATGGGAGCCTTGTGGAATCGGTGCCCGCCATTGTTGGTGATTGGGAGGCCTAACATAAGCTTGGGCATTAAACACTGTGTATTGTTGCGGAGGAACTGAGTACCGGGGACCTTGAGGTGGATAGTAATGTTGAGAAGAATTGGATTGTCCTTGTTGTAATTTCACATAAAAAGGAACTATTCCTCTTTGAACTCCCCCGAACCCAGATGCCATCACGGATCATTCCTCCTTCTTTTTCCGATTTCCGAAACTGGCTGACCCGCTTTGAATTGCTTGAGTTGTCGCCTTAAGGGCTGCCTGACTCACAATTTTGCCCGATTTCATGCCATTCTCAACTATTTCACCAATATTAATCGCCTCAGTGAAAGGTTTACCAGTGGCGGCCAACATGTAATGGAGGTAATCAAGATCCTGAGCTTGGAGAAAATAGTCAATCATTTGTGCCTCTTTCATTGGTGGTTTGACCATAGCAGCCTTCTCTCTCCACTTGATTATGTATTGTTTGAAGGTTTCTGTTGGTTTCTTCTTTATGTTGACGAGAGAGGAGCGGTCTGGCACTATATCAATATTGTACTGAAACTGTTGGACAAAATCTTAAGCCATGTCCTTCCAAACGTGCCAGTGAGAGATGTCTTGACCTATGAACCACTAGGAAGCAATTCCTGTCAAGATTTCAAATAATCCATGAGTAATTCTTCTTTGCCTCCTGCTCCCCTTAATTGGTTACAATACCTCTTCAAATGGGCAACGAGATCACCATGCCCGTCATACTTGTCAAACTTGGGGGTCTTGAAGCCGGGTGGCAAATGAACATGAGGGAACATGCATAGATCGTTAAACGAAACACTCTTGTGGCCTCCCAAACCCTGTATGTTTCTCATGGTTTGTTCCAGGCTCTTCATTTTTCTGGTCATTTCCTCTTGTTCCATATTCTTGCCAGGCTTTTCGATCTCAACTGGGAACATGTTCTGAGAAATATGCTTGTATGAATCTGGAACCTTGAAAGTCAGTTCTGGAGAGTAATGTTGGGCATCAAGAGCATTCAGTTGCGGATCATTGTTAGGCTTTTGAGCAACATCCGGTTGAGGTACAGTGAAAGTAGGGACAATGGGTACAATAGGTGTGTCATTTCTGAGGGTTGCGGTTGGAGGACGTGGAATGGAGGTACTGGGGATAGTGGGAAGGTTAATGCTCGGACTGAATCTAGGTTGGTACAATGGGTTACTTGTTATGGAGATGGGCACTTGATTTGCAACTGACACATTATGAAAATTATCCGAAGGCCTTATGAGTAGTGGGAGCGGTGCCTGTCCATTCACCCAAGCTTGGTACATCTCTGCCAATTGTTGCTTCAACACTCTTACTTCTTCAACCAATCCCGGACCTTGTTCGACCAATTTTCCATGGACATCATCATTATGTGACTCATTCTCACTGTTGTTTGACATTCCACTTTTTCCTTTTGATCTCGTGTTGTAAGGATGAGTCGCCAGTTTAAACCAAAAACCAACCACCTCTGTTTAACTTTATCTTTTAAAATGACAAAAGGAAAACGTGTTAGAGTTAGACATTTTGCATATATTAATCACACATTGTATGTCATGCACATAATGCTGTTTTCATTTCTAAAATGAGCTTGGAAGGCTTCATGCTTTATCCCGGGTTATTGGTTTATTTCCTCTTGAATTTAGCGCTCTTTTTTCTTTCCTCTCTCTTTTTTAATTTTTGTTTCCTCTTTTTTTTGTCTCATTTTTTTCTCTCTTTTCTTTTTTAGATTAATTTTGGCTATGATCGCATCCGATGAGGATTAACTATGTATCATGACGCCGCATGAATCTGACCATTACGTAGTTCAAGGGAGATCAGGAATGAATCAAATGAATTAACTCTTATTCTTATACAATTCAGACCATGAAAGCCCGTAACAAGGAAAAGATATATATTTTTTTATTTATTTGGATTTCTAATAATTTTTTTTGTTATTTTGTTTCTGGGAATTTTCGAAAGAAATACTTCTAAAGAAGAAAGAACATTTTTTTTTGGATTTTGAGCTTTTATTTTGAATTTATGAGAGAAAAAAGAAAATATTTTTGAATTTTGAATTTTCTATTTAATTTTCGAAAGAAAAACTTCTGAAGAAGAACGAAAATATTTTTAGATTTTGAGGAGAAATTTAGAGAAAATATTTTTGGATTTTTGAAAATTGGGAGTCGGACCCGATGAAGCTTGCCTACGTATCTCACATCCGGTGAAAATCATACCGCATAGTTCGGTTTAAATAAATAATAAAAAGAAAAAACCATTTTGAAAATTGTGATTTTACACATTAGAACCCTTAAATTTTTTTTTTTTTTAAAACGGGCACTTTATGAGAAATTGGGGGATATTTTCTCTTTCCCTCTCCTCTGTTCAATCAATCTATCCTAAAGCCGGTCAACATTTGAGTAAAGCCTACCAAATAATGTTACATGTAGCACAGAAAAATGAACATGCTGGTCTGAAAAATTGGTACCTGTACTAGACGGGCTCGGCCCCTGTGTCGAGTCCCGCTAAGTCCAATGCACATGATGCAAATAAAGTGTAGCCTACTAGGGTATTCATTGCTTGTGGCTTGTTCATTTAAGTTTTCAAATCCTAAAGGAGATGGTATCTAGACATGGCTTACCAGGGTGGACAACCCGAGCCGAGGAGCGTCAAGCGTCACCAGTAGTAGAACAGCACTGGCTAGCTAACAACTCTCCCGCCTAAACATGTGTGACTAAATACTTCACCAGAAGCTGGTAGGATAATTGGATTTATCTCAAAACAGAAATTTTGTGATACTGGTAGGCAAACACAACATAACTACGTATTAGAGGACTCAGAGGGGTGCGAGAGAGGATACAATTTATATCACAGTTCAAATAAATATTAAAGCGGTAAATAAGCGACAAATAGCACATTAGGCTCCCAAATACAATAATATTCAAAACATGATAAAAGTTAAACAATAATCAATATACAAATCTCGAATTCTTATTAATTGTCCCCAGTGGAGTCGCCAGAGCTGTCACACATCTTTTTTCGCACAACCCTATTACGAGGTTGATTTAGAAGAGTTTTTCCAATCAAAGTGATGTTTTGAAAAGGGATTATTTATTATTTAGAGTCACCACTTGGAATTGAGTTTTGGTGTTCGAAGTCACCTTTTATTGAATCCCTTATCAAAAAGGAAGATCTGACTCCTAATTTATGGTCAACGAAAACAGAAGACTAAGTAAGGTATTCTGTTGACCGAGGGGAAGGTGTAAGAAACCCCTCGAGTCCCGTGGTTCTAGCACGGTCGCTTTATTGACTCATGTAAGGCTTAAATAGATTTTTAGCTATTCTTGTATTTTATTGATTATGGATTATTTATTACCGCTTAATTAATTATTATATATTTTTATGTGTTCACCTAGATGCTGTACGCACACAAGGTATTCTTCTTTGAAGTTGGATGTCAACCAAGGTACGGGAATGTACACATGGTTAAAACATAATTATTTTAAATTTAAAGGCATCGAGACCCGGGAATGAGCACATGACCCTTTTATTACTTAAGCATATCAATCCAAGGTTCGGGTATGAACACATGGGCTAATATTTAAAGTACATCTAAAGTTTTTCTAGCATATTTAGAGTATTCCAATTATTTTATCTCTTTCATATCCGTGATATTTACTTGTATGTTTTATTACTTATTGCAACGAGTCTTGAATTAATTCATGGCTCATTTTCTTTCTCACAATTAAAGTTTATGTGTAGAAGATATACTAGATTAATACAAATATTTAAATATCTCATTAATTTGATAAATAAGAAAACAAGCTAGCTTATTAGTGCTACATTAAATTAATATGTCCTGGACTTAAACACCTTTAAAGATTTTTTTAAGCAAAATCAGATTTGACTCACACGAAGACTAGAGCATACTTCAAGCTTCTTTCCATTCAGGAAAACATTCATAATTATTAACATATTCCCAAGGCTAGACAATTAACTTCTAAAATACTTAATACCTCAGTTTCATGAAAACTAAAACACTGTCCTTGATTCTTAGTTCAATTGTCGACCTCTTAAGATTGTGGTTGTGTGATGTCAAAATAATTATTAGTTACACCTAAGATAGACGAGAAAGAAAGGGGAAAAAACCTTTTAAAGGGTCATAATATGACAAAGACCCAAATGAATCATACTAGATTATTTAATAATTGGACATCCTTAAAACTTCAACCACGAGATGAAAAATTCATGTCAGTATGATATTTTTAGTTAATCTTACTCATGAAATTTCAATAAAAATGCAAATATTCCCAACTTTGTTTAGCAAGAAATTGTGAGTTTCACGACCCGATTTACCCTCCGAAAGGCATCGTGACGGCACCTAGTCTCTACGACTAGGTAAGCCTAATTGCGGAAAAAATATTGAATGGAAGCAATAAAATAAAGACGGAATAAAGTAAATCTACAAATGAAACATCGCCACTTGGTGAAGTACAAAATACAACTTCCCAAAGAAACCCGGAATATCACTCTAGTCACAAGCTCTATCTCAAAGTGCTCTATACAACGTAAGGAAATACATGGAAAATCTATCTAAGTCTGGAGTGGAAGGTGACTCGAAGGACTCTGCGGACGCGGCAAAATTATCTTTCGGTCTTCTGGTACCTGGATCTGCACATGGATAACATACGCAGGAAAGGGCATGATTACACCACAAATTCGTACCCAGTAAGTGCCAAGCCTAAACCCAGTCGAGTAGTGACGAGGTCAGGTTAAGGATCTACTGGATTTTTATAGTAAAAAAAGTTTAAAATTTGAACAGCAAGATATAATAAGCTAAGGCAGAACAGTAGAAACAATGAGCTAAAAGAAAATAGCAACAGGGAGCCCTCGACTCACCACAACATATCTCACAGTAACAAGTATGCAATGCATTACATGGGGAAAGCTCCCAGAATCTCGTCCGTAGTCCCAATTTAAATATGCAATGCAGTACAGGAGGAAAGCTCCCGGAATCTCATCCGCAGTCCCAATTTAAATATGCAATGCAGTACAGGAGGAAAGCTCCCGGAATCTCATCCGCAGTCCCAATTTAAATATGCAACGTAGTACAAGGGGAAAGCTCCCGGAATCTCGTCCGTAGTCCCAATTTAACTATGCAATGCAGTACGAATACCATATACAATTTATTTAAACAGTTCAGGAAAATCACAGGCAAAAATATGAATAAAACTACCTAAACATGGTGCACATAGTCACAACTAGGGGAAGTTCAAGTAAAACAGGTAGACATGCTCCTTCCTAATCTAAACTAAAAAGTCAATACATGAGACAGTGAAATAGGAATGAAATGATTTATGTCATGGAGGGAAAAATGGAGTTTTAGAACCAATGGCCCGTGTATGTACTCGTCACCTCACGTACACGGCGCCAACAAAAACAATACTAAAATATCCTAAAGGGAAGTCCCCAACACAGAGTTAGGCAAGCCACTTACCTCGACTACGCTACTCAACTTAAAACCACGCTCTTGTCACGAGTATCCGACTCCGAATGGCCCTAATCTGTTCAATTCGATTGCATAATGTAAAATATCACTTTAAGGAATCAAAATAGCTAATAAGTTCGAAGCTAATACGCGAAATTAAGAAAATTTCCCAAAAAGTCTCTCGGGCCCACGTCTCAGAATCGAGTGAAATTTACAAATTTAGAACACCCATTCACCCACAAATTCACTTGAACAAGAATCATCGATAAGCGACGTCAAAATCTCATTAAATTCTCGAATTTCTATTTGGGGAATCTTCTTCCCATTTTCATGATTTTTCACCCAAATTCATTGATTGCATGGAAGAAATTGCCATAGATTAATGATATACAAGTGAAATAAGGTTAGGAATTGTTACCTATGAATCTTTTCCTCAAAACCCACTCAAAATCGCCTACTCCCGAGCTCCAAATCAGTTTTAGAAGATATGAATTTCAAGCCCTCGAATTTGGTATAAACTGCCCAGCGATCCCGCACATGCGCCCCCTTGGACCGCACCTGCAGAAAATACATCGCAGGTGCGAAAAATCATTAAGTGGGCTAGAACCGCACCTGTGGTCACTGGGCCATTCGGCTCCGCATCTACTGTACTCTTGCCGTACCTGCGAGCCTTGCTGACCCAGGCCAATTCCGCATCTGTGATGGCCCCCTCTGCACCTACGTGTACGCACCTGCGGCTCCGCTTCCGCAGGTGCGAAACACCAACACCAACACCAACAATGCTTCAGCTGGTTTTAAGTTCAAAACTCATCCCGTTGAACATTCGAAACATCTCCGAGGCCCCTAGGACCTCAACTAAACTTGCCAACCAGTCCTAATACCTTATCCAAACTTAGTCGATCCTTTAAAACACATCACATAACATCAGAATCATTAATTATGCATGGATTCAAGTCTAAGAACTTATGAAATTTCCAAAATCTACAACTGATGCCGAAACATGTCCAAACTAGTCCAAATGACCTCAAATTTTACACACAGGTCATAAATGACACTACGGACCTATAGCCACTCTCAAAATTCCATTCCGAGCCCGATATAGCCACCTATCGGCCGAAATCGCCGAAATCCGAACTATCGCCAATTCAAGCCTAAATCTACTACAGACCTCGAAAACCCATTCCGAAAATGCTCCTTACCCCATAGTCACCCAACGAATCTAACAGAGTCGACGAAATTCCATTCCGAATCCATCTTCACACAACTCCATCTACGGTCCGATTTCTCAAGCTTAAACTCACATATAAGGACTATGTGTCCAAAAACTCTCTGAATTTCACCTCTCAATGTTCCGACAAGTCCCAAAAGCAGAAGTAGACATGGGGAAAGCAGTTATTAGGGGATCGGGGCGCTAACTCTCAAAACGACCTACTGGGTCGTTACATTCTCCCCTTCTTAAGAAAATCGTTCGTCCTCGAACGAGTATAGAGACATACCTGAGGCTGTGAAAAGATGAGGGTACTGACTGCGTATATCCTGCTCGGTCTCCCAAGTCGCCTCCTCGACCGACTGACCCCTCCACTAAACCTTTACTGACACAATATCCTTTGACCTGAGCTTTCTGACCTGTCTATCCAATATAGCTACTGGCTCCTCAACATATGATAAATCCTTGTCAAACTGGACTGGACTGAAATCCAAAACATGAGTCGGGTCACCGTGATACTTCCGGAGCATGGAGACGTGGAATACCGAATGAACTCCTGCTAGGTTGGGAGGTAGGGCTAGCTCATAAGCAACTTCCCCAACACGTCGCAAAACCTCAAAATGGCCAATAAATCTTGGACTCATCTTACCCTTCTTCCCGAACCTCATGATGCCCTTCATAGGCGATACCCGAAGCAAAACCTGATCACCAGCCATAAATGCCAAATCACGAACCTTCTGGTCCGCATAACTCTTCTGCTTGGACTGAGCTGCACGAAGTCTCTCCTGAATCACCTTCACCTTGTCCAAGGCGTCCTGGACCAAATCTGTACCGAAGAATCAGGCCTCGCCCGACTCAAACCATCCCACTGGGGACCGGCACCGTCTACCATACAAAGCCTCATACGGCGCCATCAGAATGCTGTACTGGTAGCTGTTATTATAAGGAAACTCTGCAAGTGGAAAGTATCAGTCCCATGACTCTCCAAAATCCATCACATAGGCACGGAGCATATCCTCAAGAATCTGAATCGTGCACTCGGACTGCCTGTTCGTCTGAGGGTGAAAGGTTGTACTCAACTCTACCCTGGTGCCTAGCTCCTGCTGAACGGCTCTCCAGAACTGTGTACCTCTATCTTAAATGATAGATACTGGAATACCGTGGAGGAGAACAATCTTCCTGATATAAATCTCCACCAACCTCTCGGAGGAGTATGTAGTCAACACCAGAATGAAATGGGCTGACTTGGTCAGCTGATCCACAATCACCCAAATAGCATCGAACTTCTTCAAAGTTCGAGGAAGTCCAACCACGAAGTCCATGGTGATCCGCTCCCACTTCCAATCTGGAAGCTCAATATGATGAAGTAACCCTCCCGGTCTCTGATGCTCATATTTGACTTCCTGACAGTTGAGACACTTGACCATAAACTCCACTATATCCTTTTTCATCCTTCTCCACCAATAGTGCTGTCACAGATCCTGGTACATCTTCGTGGTACCCGGATGAATGGATTACCGCGAGCTTTGGGCCTCCTCAAGAATCAACTCCCGAAGCCCATTCACATTGCGCACACAGATCCGACCCTGCATCCTCATCACACTGTCACCTCCTATAGTCACATCCCTGGCGTCACCTCGTCGAACCTTGTTCTGAAGAACCAGAAGGTGGGGATCATCATACGGGCGCTCTCGAATGCGGTCATAAAGAGAAGATCGAGCCACCACACAAGTTAAAACCCGGAAAGGCTCTGAAAGATTCAACCCCATGAACTGTCTGGATAAGGACTGAATATCTAAGGCTAAGGGCCTCTCAACTGCCGGAAGATATGCCAAACTCCCCAAGCTCTCCGCCCGGCGACTCAAGGCGTCGGCCACCACATTGGCCTTCCCTGGGTGGTATAATATAGTGATGTCATAGTCCTTTAGCAACTCCAACCATCTCCGCTGGCGCAAATTGAGGTCCTTTTATGCTGCAAACTCTGGTGATCTGTGAAAATCTCAGAGGGAACACCGTATAAATAATGACACCATATCTTCAGGGCGTGAACCATCGCTTCCAACTCGAGATCATGAACTGGATAGTTCTTCTCATGCAATTTCAACTGTCTGGACGCGTAGGCAATCACCCTACCGTCCTGCATCAACACCGCTCTAAGGGCCAATCCTCGAAGCATCACAATAGACGGTATAGGACCCTGAACCCGTAGGCAATACCAACACTGGAGCTGTAGTCAGGGCTGTCTTGAGCTTCTGAAAGCTCTCCTCACACTCCTCATTCCACCTGAACGGAGCACCCTTTTGAGTCAACCTGGTCATCGGTGCTGCAATGGATGAAAATCCCTCTACAAAACAACGATAGTACCCAACCAAACCAAGGAAACTACGGATCTCCGTAGCTGATGACGTTCTAGGCCAACTCTGCACCGCCTCCCCCTTCTTCGGATCTACCTTGATCCCATCCCAAGACACTATGTGGCCCAAGAATTCCGCTGAATCAAGCCAGAACTCACATTTAGAGAATTTTTCATACAATCTCTTCTCCCTCAAGGTCTGAAGCACAGTCCTCAAGTGCTGCTCATGATCTTCCCGTGATCGGGAATACACCAGAATGTCGTCAATAAACACAATGACGAGGAATCAAGATAAGGCCGGAACACACTGTGCATCAAATGCATAAAAGCTGCTGGGGCATTGGTCAACCCAAATGACATAACAAGAAACTCATAGTGACCATATCTGGTCCTGAAGGCAGCCTTCGGGATATCCAGCTCCCGAATCTTCAATTGATGATAGCCAGAACAAAAGTCAATCTTGGAGAATACTCTGGAACCCTGTAACTGGTCAAATAAATCATCAATGCGAGGCAAAGGATACCTTTTCTTCATGGTGACCTTGTTCAATTGCCGATAATAAATACACAAACGCATAGAACCATCCTTTTTCTTCATAAATAATATTGGAGCGCCCCAAGGTGATACATTGGGTCTGATGAAACCCTTATCAAGAAACTCCTGTAACTGCTCCTTCAACTCCTTCAACTCAAGAGGAGCCATACGGTAAGGAGGGATAGAAACGGGTTGAGTTCCCGACAATAAATCAATGCCAAAATTAATATCTCTGTCGGGCGGCATACCCGGAAGATCAGCTGGGAATACATCAGGAAAGGCCCTCACTACGGGGACTGACTCAATTGGAGGGGTATCAACACTTACATCTCTCACATAGGCCAAGTACGCATCACACCCCTTCTCAACCATCCGCTGAGCCTTAAGAAATGAAATGACATGTGGGGAGTATACTCTAAGTTACCTCTCCACTCTAATCTTGGAAAGCCTGGAATAGCCAGCGTCACGGTCTTAGCGTGACAATCAAGAATAGAATAATGGGGTGACAACCAGTAGATGCCCAAGATAACATTGAAATCTACCATGCTGAGTAATAATAAATCAGCCCTGGTCTCAAAAACACTAAGAGAAATCAAACATGACCGATATACGCGGTCCACAACTAGAGAGTCTCCCACAGGAGTAGATACATAAACATGGGAACTCAAAGAATCCCGAGATATCCCAAGATGTGGAGAAAAATAAGAGGACACATATGAATACACAGAGCCTGGATCAAATAATACTAATGCATACCAATGGCAGACAGGGACAATACCTGTAATACCGAGTCTGAAGCAACAACCTCGGAACAGGATGGAAGGGCATAGTACCTGGCCTGGCCTCCCCCTCTAGGGAGACCCCTACCTCCCCGACCCCCACCTCGAGCTGACTGAGGAGGTGGAGTGGCAGCTGGGGCTGGAAGAATAGCCGGAGGACCCTGTGGAGCACATGGAGGCTGATAAGACTGTGGAGGTGCACCCCTCCTGCACCTGGGGCAATCTCTAATCACGTGACTAGTGTCACCACACTATAAGCAACCCCTCGGAGGACGCTGTGGCTGAAACTGAATAGGAGTTGGCCTGCTGAGCTGGCCGTAAATAGCACCTCGAACTAGAGGCACATTGGATACTGGCGGTGCATAATAGAACTCCTGAGGTCTAGGAGGAGCTGGAATACTGCTGGCTGCTGAAAGGGCTGAATGAACAAGGCGACCAACAAATCCCCTACCGTGATGTGCTACTGGTGCACGAGCTCCTAAAAAATGGCCAGTATCTCGAGACCTCTTGGCCTCTCTCTCCTCTCTGTCCCGGGCGAACATGCCCTCTACTCTCCTGGCGATACTCACCAACTGCTGGTAATTGATATCCATCTCCAACTCTCTGGCCATATTGGTCCGAATACTAGGGTGGAGTCCTTCAATGAAACGGTGAACCAGCTCTCTGACTGTGGAAACCAAGGCTGGTGCATGCCGAGCTAACTCACTGAAATGGACTGCATACTACGACACAATCATAGTACCCTGGCAACTACTCGAACTCTGTGCGCCAAGTATCTCTGAGGCTCTGAGGGACATAATCTCGCAGAAACATCTATGAAAACTGAGTCCAAGTTAGTGAGTCTGCCTCGTCCGGACTACATAACTCATAGGCCCGCCACAACTGATATGCCGCTCCCCTGAGCTGGAAAGCGGTGAAAGAAACCCCACTGGTTTCCACAATGCCCATAGTGCAAAGAATACGATGAAACTCCTCAAGAAATCCCAAAGCGTCATCTGAAGTTAGTCCGCTGAAAGTAAGTGGGTTGTACTTCTTTTACCTCTTAAGACGGAGATGCTCGGACTCAGAAGCAGCTACCCTAGCATCATGCTGAACTGGAGCTGCCGAGGGCATATAAATATACTTAGGGACCTACCCAACATGGACCCTCTGCTCAGGAGTACGGGCTGCGGGAGTCTGTGCCCCTCCCCTGGCCTGGGATGTAGCGGGAGATATCGGGAGTAGTCCAGCCTGAGCTAGAGTACTAAACATGCTCATGAACTGAGCTAAAGTCTCTTGTAAGGCTGGAGCTGCAATAGGACCTCCTGTGCCGGCTCTCCAGCTAGGGCTGCTATAGGCTCCTCTGTCGGTGCTCTCGCCGGCGCTCGGGCTGCACCGCGTGGTCGTCCTCTACCCCGACCCCAGCCTCTGGTGGCTCTGGCAGGGGGCTCGGGTGCCTGGCTCGGGTGCCTGGTCGTCGGTCCACCCAATATGGGTCCTCACTATCTATGGGAACGAATAGAATAGAATTTTAGAATTTTTTATGTCAATAACTCGCACGACAAGGAAATCAAAGAAATATGATTGTTCTTAACAGCTACATAGCCTCCGGAAGATAGATACAGACGTCTTCGCACCGATCCGCGAGACTCTAATAAACCGACTTGTGACTTGTTACTCTTATGAAACTAGGCGCTCTAATACCAACTTGTCACGACCCGATTTACCCTCCGAAAGGCATCGTGACGGAACCTAGTCTCTATGACTAGGTAAGCCTAATTGTGGAAAAGATATTAAACATAAGCAATAAAATTAAGACGGAATAAAGTAAATCTACAAATGAAACATCGCCACTTGGTGCGTACAAAATACAACTTCCCAAAAAAAAACCTGGAATAACACTCTAGTCACAAGCTCTATCTCAAAGTGCTCTATACAACGTAAGGAAATACATGAAATATCTATCTATGTCTGGAGAGGAAGGTGACTCGAAGGACTCTGCGGATGCGGCAGAATTACCTTTCGGTCCCCTGGAAGCTGCTGTTCGGACCCCTAGCCATGAAATAAAGTGGTGGCCTGGATCTACACATGGAAAACATGCGCAGGAAAGGGCATGAGTACACCACGAATTGGTACCCAGTAAGTGCCAAGCCTAACCCAGTCGAGTAGTGAAGAGGTCAGGATAAGGCTATACTGGATTTTTATAGTATGACCAATTTAAAATTTGAACAGAGAGATATAATAAGCTAAGGCAGAACAATAGAAACAATGAGCTAAAAGAAAATAGCAATAGGGAGCCCTCGGCTCAGCATAGCGTATCTCAGAGTTACAAGTATGCAATGCAGTACAGGGAGAAAGCTCCCGAAATCTCGTTCGTAGTCCCAATTTAAATATGCAATGCAGTACAGGGGGAAAGCTCCCGTAATTTCGTCTGTAGTACCAATTTAAATATGCAATGCAGTACAGGGGAAAAGTTCCCGGAATCTCATCCGTAGTCCCAATTTAAATATGCAATGCAGTACGAATACCGGATAAAATTTATTTAAACAGTTCAGGAAAATCACAGGAAAAAATATGGATAAAACTACCTAAACATGCTGCACATAGTAACAATTAGGGGAAGTTCAAGTAAAACATGTAGACATGCTCCTTCTTAATCTAAACTACATAGTAAATACATGAGACAGTGAAATAGGAATGAAATGATTTATGTCATGGAGGGAAAAATGGAGTTTTAGCAACAATGGCCCGTGTACGTACTCGTTACCTCACGTACACGGCGCTTAAACAACAAAAATAGTATTAATATAGCCTATGGGGAAGTCCCCAACACAGAGTTAGGAAAGCCACTTACCTCGACTGTGCTACTCAACGCAAAACCACGCTCTTGCCACGAGTATCCGACTCCGAATGGCCCAAATCGATTCAATTCGATTGCATAATATAAATATCACTTTAAGGAATCAAAATAGCTAATAAGTTGGAAGCTAATACGCAAAATTAGGAAAATTTCCCAAAAGGTCCCTCGGGCCCACGTCTCGGAATCGAGTAAAAGTTACTAATTTAGAACACCCATTCACTCATGAACTCACTCGAACAAGAATCATCGAAAACCAACGTAAAATTCTCATCAAATTCTCGGATTTCTATTTGGGGAATCTTCTTCCCATTTTCATGATTTTCACCCAAATTCATTGATTGCATGGAAGAAATTGCTATAGATTAATGATATACAAGTGAAATAAGGTTAGAAATTGTTACCTATGAATCTTCTCCTCAAAACCCACTAAAAATCGCCTGCTCCCGAGCTCCAAATTGTTTTTAGAAGATATGAATTTCAAGCCCTCGAATTTGGTATAAACTGCCCAGCGATCCCGCACCTGCGCCCCTTTGGACCGCACCTGCGGAAAATACGTTGCAGGTGCGAAAAATCCTCAAGTGGGCTGGAACCGATGCGGCCCCGCACATGCGGTACTCTTGCCACACCTACGAGCATGGCTGACCCAGTCCAATTCCACATCTTCTATGGCCCCCTCCGCACCTACGTGTCCGCACCTGCGTCTCCCCTTCCGCAGGTGCGAAACACCAGCTCCAGCACCAACATTGCTTCGGCTGGTTTTAAGTTCAAAACTCATCCCGTTGAACATCTCAAACATCTTCAAGGTTCCCGAGACCTCAACTAAACTTGACAACCAGTCCTAATACCTTATCAAAACTTAGTCGAGCCTTCAAAACACATCACATAACATCAGAATCATCAATTATGCTTGGATTCAAGCCTAAGAACTTATGAAATGAAATTTCCAAAATCTACAACCGATGCCGAAACACGTCAAAACTAGTCCAAATGACCTCAAATTTTACATACAGGTCATAAATGACACTATGGACCTACAACCACTCTCGGAATTCCATTCCGAGCCCGATATAAAAATTTCACCTATCGGCCGAAATCGCTGAAATCCTAACTTTCTCCAATTCAAGCCTAAATCTACTATAGATCTCGAAAACCCATTCCGAACACGCTCCTAACCCCGGAGTCACCCAATAGAGCTAACGGAGTCGACAAAATTCTATTCCGGATCCGTCTTCACACAGTTCCAACTACGGTCCGATTTCTCAAGCTTAAACTCACATATAAGGACTATGTGTCCAAAAATTCTCCGAATTTCACCACTCAACGCTCCGACAAGTCCCAAAAGCAGAAATAGACATGGGAAAAGCAGTTATTAGGGGATCGGGGCACTAACTCTCAAAACGACCTACCGGATCGTTACAATGAGGCCTCATAAAGAAAAAGTGACAAACGAATAAAATATGGTGATAAAATATGCTATCAATCCAACTAAACTCACTAAGATAAACAATTACATATCCAAAAGACAATAGCCAAAGTCTCGAACAAATGCACGATATCCACGTATTGACAATTCAAGTATAACTTAAGACAACCAACATAAAACTAAGCTATCTTTAACATACTATTAAAGCTTCATTAAAAAATATCAAAGTAGGACTTAAAGAACATAGACGAACCTTCGAATTCCTTGTGAATATCTGCACAACACGTACTATACGAACCCCAAACAACAAATGGAACTTCAAAACTCAACCAAATAGCATTTGTGAGTCTTTCCTTAGTTACTTCTTTTTCGTTTTTTTTCAGATTGCTGTTTTCTTCTCCCTTTCTTTCTTCTTATTCAATTCCTTCTTTTTTTTCTTTTTTGTTGCCTGACACTTTTCAATCTTCTGACTCCTCCCGTTATTTTCCTCTTTCTTGTCTTACTTCCTCACTTCTTTTTTTTCTTTTTCTCCTTTTATACCTCCTGACTTCTTTTCTTTTCTTATCTTTTGTCCTTCTTCTCTTTTCGTTCTTTTCTTTTTTTTGTTCTGTGCGTTCTTCTTTTTTTGTTATGTCCGTTTTTTTATCTTCCTATTTTTTTTGTGCTCTTCTTGTTTTCTATATATATTATCTGTGTATATGGGATTAGATAGAGGGGATAGTTGGGATGTGGGGAGTTGGAATGTGAGGGGTGAATGTGTGAGTGTGTGCAATGTGAGAGAAAGATGTGAAGAGTTGGGAGTTAGGCTAGAAAAGTGGGGATAATGGGATTAGTAAAAATAAAAATAAAAATATAAAACAAAAAAATCAGATTTTTTTAAAAAACTTTATCTATTAAAGTTCATTTGTTTTTGAAAGATTAATTAAATTATAAAGATAGGAATATTAACCAAAAATTTCTTATATTATAAGAAAATTAAATATTTACTTATACTTTAAATGTTACGAAGAAAGATTCTATAGCTTACTTATTAACAGTATAATTAAAAGGGACCATATATATATATATATAATTTTGTACTCTAAGAATGTGAGTATTTATTTTCTTTTCAAATAAAATCTACTAAGAGTAAGATAAAAGTTTGAAACATTAAGATTAGACCTAAAAGGAATATTTACACTAAAATAGTATAACATTTAAGTGTGGTCAAAAATTAGTTGTTCACATTCAAAATAACCGATCAAGTGTCACGACCCGATTTACCCTCCGAAAGGCATCGTGACGGCACCTAGTCTCTACGACTAGGTAAGCCTAATTGCGGAAAAAGATATTAAATGGAAGCAATAAAATAAAGACAGAATAAAGTAAATCTACAAATGAAACATCGCCACTTAGCGCGTACAAAATACAACTTCCCAAAAACCCGGAATATCACTTTAGTCACAAGCTCTATCTCAAAGTGTTCTATAAAACGTAAGGAATTACATGAAAAATCTATCCAAGTCTGGAGTGGAAGGTGACTCGAAGGGCTCTGCGGACGTGGCAGAATTACCTTTCGGTATCCTGGAAGCTGATGCTCGGACCCCTAGCCACAAAACGAAGCGCTGGTACCTGGATCAGCACATGGAATATATGCGCAGGAAAGGGCATGAGTACACCACAAATTGGTACCCAGTAAGTGCCAAGCCTAACCCCAGTCGAGTAGTGACGAGGTCAGGTTAAGGCTCTACTGGATTTTTATAGTAAAAACAGTTTAGAATTGAACAGAGATATATAATAAGCTAAGGCAAAATAGTAGAAACAATGAGCTAAAAGAAAACAGCAACAGGGAGCCCTCGGCTCAACACATCGTATCTCACAGTAACAAATATGCAATGCAGTATAGGGGGAAAGCTCCCGGAATCTCGTCCGTAGTCCCAATTTAAATATGCAATGCGGTACAGGGGAAAAGCACCTGGAATCTCGTCCGTAGTCCCAATTTAAATATGCAATGCAGTATGAATACCGAATACAGTTTATTTAAATAGATCAGGAAAATCACAGGCAAAAATATGGATAAAACTACCTAAACATGGTGCACATAGTAACAACTAGGGGAAACTCAAGTAAAACAGGTAGACATGCTTCTTCCTAATATAAATTACATAGTCAATACATGAAACAGTGAAATATGAATGAAATGATTTATGTCATGGAAGGAAAAATGGAGTTTAGCAACAATGGACCATGTACGTACTCGTCACCTCACGTACACAGCTCCCAAACAACAAAAACAGTATTAAAATAGCCTAAGGGGGAGTCCCCAACACAGAGTTAGGCAAGCCACTTACCTCGACTGCGCTACTCAACTCAAAACCACGCCCTTGCCTTGAGTATCCAACTCCGAATGGCCCGAATCTATTCAATTCGATTGCATAATATAAATATCACTTTAAGGAATCAAAATAGCTAATAAGTTCGAAGCTAATACGCAATATTGGAAAAATTGCCCAAAAAGTCCCCCGGGCCCACATCTCGGAATCGGGTGAAAGTTAAAAATTTAGAACACCCATTCACTCACAAACTCACTCGAACAAGAATCATCGAAAACCGACGTCAAAATCTCATTAAATTCTCGGATTTCTATTTGGGGAATCTTCTTCCCATTTTCATGATTTTTCACCCAAATTCATTGATTGCATGGAAGAAATTGCTATAGATTAATGATGTACAAGTGAATAAGGTTAGGAATTGTTACCTATGAATCTTCTCCTCAAAACCCACTCAAAATCGCCTACTCCCAAGCTCCAAATTATTTTTAGAAGATTTGAATTTCAAGCCCTCGAATTTGGTGTAAACTGCCCCGCGATCTCGCACATGCGCCCCCTTGGACCGCACCTGCGGAAAATGCATCGCAAGTGCGAAAAATCCTTAAGTGGGCTAGAACCGCACCTGCAGTCACTGGGCCGCACCTGCGAGCCTGGCTGACCCAGGCCAATTCCGCATTTGTGATGGCCCCCTCCGCACCTGCGTGTCCGCACCTGCGGCTCCCCTTCCGCAGGTGCGATACACCAGCACCAGCAATGCTTCAACTGGTTTTAAGTTCAAAACTCATCCCGTTGAACACCCGAACATTCTCCAAGGCCCCCGGGACCTCAACTAAACTTGCCAACCAGTCCTAATACCTTATCCAAACTTAGTCTAGCCTTCAAAACACATCACATAACATCAGAATCACCAATTATGCATGGATTCAAGCCTAAGAACTTGTGAAATTTCCAAAATCTACAACCGATGCCGAAACACGTCAAAACTAGTCCGAATGACCTAAAATTTTACACACATGTCACAAATGACAAAACGGACCTACATCCAATCTCGGAATTTTATTCCAAGCCCGATATCAAAATTACACCTATCGGCCAAAATCGCGAAATTCTAACTTTCGCAAATTCAAGCATAAATCTACTACAGACCTCGAAAACACATTCCGGACACGCTCCTAACTCTGAAATCACCCAACGGAGCTAACGGAGTTGACGAAATCCCATTCCGGACCCGTCTTCCCGTAGTTCCAACTACGGTCCGATTTCTGAAGCTTAAACTCATATGCAAGGACTATGTGTCCAAAAACTCTCCTAATTTCACGACTAATCGTTCCGGCAAGTCCCATATCCAGATATAGACATGGGGAAAGCAGTTATTAGGGGATCAGGGCGCTAACTCTCAAAACGACCTACCGGGTGGTTACATTAAGTCATTAAATTCTACCCCACTTAAATATATGTTCATCCTCGAACGTGCCAAGATTCATCCTGAAGTTGTCGAATCACTGTACAACTCCTTGTGCACATAAACGTGCCACCTCAACCCATATTAGCATATTAGCTCAACCCCGACTGAAGGTACTTTCTACTATCTTAGCCCACAAGCCTTAAAACAAAATTTCAACATGTGGAGTTTTTTGTAAGGTTCAATTCTTGCATACATGCACTATATCAACCTCAACAAGCAATACCAAATAATAATCATATACCCAAGTTGTAATCACACAATGTACCGCACACTTCATATGCCCATAGCAATATCTTTTCACCACAACAGTTGCAATTTATGAACCTAATACCAGTAATATACCTCATGGCACAAAGCAAATCCCGTTCCAAACCTCACAATACTGCAACGATGAAAGAGATGTGTAGAAACGCATAACCAAATCATGGAGCTCTTCCGCTCGACAAGAACAAATGTCGCATTCTGAAGTAACTAGCGATATTCTCCCTCCAAACATACATTATACAAATCTGACTACACTTATTCTAGGTCCAATAGCCTCGTCTCAGCTAGTACAAGTTTCTCGATTGATAAGCCACATCAAACACCATATAAAAGCTCATATGAATCCATCCATGTGCCAACAAACCACATCTCAAGTATGACCATTAAGTATAGGAAAAATAAGTACCAGAACTATCCAACATGCATAACAGATATAACAACCAAACAAAATGCTTTGAATCTATCCCACAGATGGGGAGCAAAACACATAATTAAGGAATCATGCCAAATATCTCAATATTGCAACGTGCAACCCAATCCACACATGATATCATTGCAGCGTGCAATCCGATATGAAAATCATACCCGTGGCAGTGTGCCACATAATCCACATATAATAATCTACATGGGAATACCCATTGAACCAAGATGCTCATACTCACTAGACACGTGTGTATCAACAACAAGCACGCTTAGTGCATAAACATAACCTTGGGGAGATGGATATCCTAATGCGCTACAAAGAGGCCAAGCACGACTAAGGTGCAATAAACAAACCATCATCTCGAGAGCCATCTTGTTCATATAACACCACAACCTACATAGGACCACAACACGTGTGTGAATAATCAAGTTTCAACATAATCCGCATGGCATAAAAGAGTAAAACACGAAACAGATGATGATAGGAATAACATCCACCATGCCCGAAGGCTAATCCATAAATAAATATTGTGTTGAATAAACATACCTGATCTAGTGTAGAATATACATTCACATTAGGCCTACCAGTGGACCTATAAATTGATCCTTATCATCTCAAAATAGGTCAATAGCCTTCCTAAGATCCACAATGACCCTATTCATGACACATACAATCAACTGTCGAATCCTGAACAAACTTCCATAGTCCGCAACCAAAGAAATGTGTGTCTCTCAAGCATAAACTCTCCAATCTGCGACAGTACCAAAATCTTCGTACTTGATCTCAATATCTTCCACTTAAATGACTAACAAATCACACATACACAATCATCTCATGGGAGATACTGCCACAACCTTCAGCGCCAAGTAACAAAATATGTACATCCATGGGAACCAACCATTATATTTCTTTAGTTCTAATCAAGAATCCACAAATCAATATACAATGTCTCTTCAACAAAACACACCATTCTCAGGCGACACTAAAATAGTGCCAATATATTCTAGACATCACAAATCTCCCCCGCTCCTTCGGACTCGTGATATTCCTGTCAAAAGTTAACTGCAACCTTGACCCTTCAATCCTAATTCCACACCACTCACTACACCTATCATATTGTTCCACGAGAGTACAAGAATTTCATCATAAATCGTGAAACACCAGTATAATAATCACTTCATCGAGTAGAACCCTTTCACTTAACTCATTTCAACATGTAACCAATTTCCCATAACCGCAGAAGACACAAACCTCATATCGTGGTTGAAACCGTTATAAACTCTTTGGGTCCTATCTGCACATAACCAAGCCATCAAGACAGAATTTCTCTAAATCAATTAAGTCACGCAAACTGTCAAACCCACAAGTATAGCCATGAAACACCTGTATAGCCTTATCAAACACAAGGAACTGATCACTTCCCTTACATACTGATCCAAGCCACTACAAATGTGACCCAACTTCTTCAAATTTCCTCTGGACTTGCCTTCAAAATAACACCTCTCTTTCCCAGCACACAATAGATCTCAATCAACACTCGTCCCCAGTGACCTCAACTCATAATACCACGTTTTAATATCCATAAGCCATTTACACCCTCTCGTGCACTCATTAGTACCTCCAATTGATACACTCATTCCGAAGAGACCTTCTGCAAATCTGAAATTGTTTTTTCCATCTCTCTAACACTGCACCGCAGATACGGTGATAACAAAAAAAATACTCCAAGTCTCTTTCACACTCCATTGCAAAACTCAATCCTTAGCTACACGAAAAAACCGAAAATCCTTAAGACCCACACTTTAAATCTTGAAACCACTAGAACCATTATTGAGAGTCGCCCACTCAAAGATAGTCATGAAAATATAACCAACCAACTAGTACTCAGTTAGCACACAAATACTCCAAAAGAAGCAACCAAATGAATCATTCCCTTGCACATCACATTCACAAAGAAGTATAAAATCTGATTTACTACACGACCTTCACATAAATCGATAACGCAAAATGTAATGTACATCCATCAAATTCCTTGCTCGAGTTACCCCTGATTCCCTCTTACTCAAGTCATAACTAATCTATAAGCATAGCAAAATCCAGAAATTACAAAAACATGTGACCATGTGATCCAACCATCGAGGTAGGCTCCCCCATTTGGCTTTAATACACAATCACAAAATCCAAGGACGCACAATTTCTTCTCCTCCTAGATACCAGGATCTCACGCTGTTACTCAAAATTTCTCACAAGTTCTTATTGCACTAATCATAACACCTCCAAAATTATCAGTCCCAAAATGCACACTCAACCTCACGACAGTCACGCCACCTTCTTCAAGTGATCCATACCCACATCGTAGTACATGCCTCTCGTTGGACAGAAGGTAAAACTCTTGTATGAACCTTATAATAAATCATGCAACCCCTAACCTTCTCACAGGAGATAGACCACATGTACAACCTCATATCGGCATCCTCCAACCATATTGCCATGGTTATAATGATAGGAAATCAGTTGATCCTCTTAAGTCCACACTCATCCACTAGTTGTAAGAATCTGCTCATTCCATCAACACCATTAAATTCCAACCGCACATTCAAAACCCAAAGCTATATTGAATCTCGAACTGATAACGAAGCATTCACATATCCTCTGTATTCCAAACAACTTTTTTCATCACATTGGAAATTACTAAGCATAGAAGCCACCATCTCAAATGAAACACACAGACTTAGTCATTTGTCCACCTGACCCGAATCACACTAAAATTTCTCAAAATATGTGGCTGCCACACCACAAAATCCATATGATATGCTCATGTTCCCACTCCGGTTTAACCATCTCCCGAAGCAAACCACTCAATATGTGATGCTCATACTTGCTTTGCTAATAATTTAACCACCACGAGACATATCCAACAACGTCCTTTTTTATCCTCCACGCCCGATAATACCTCTCCAAATCACGATCCATCACCTTAGCACTCGAACAAATAGAATGTCATCAGCTCTAAGTCTCCTCAAGGATCATCTCCCTCAAACCTTCAACACTAGAAACACCAATTCGACCCTAAGGTTGCGACACGTTGTCATCTCCAATAACTTCTTCTTTGGTACCACTTCGCAATACCGTGCTCCCAAAGGAAAAAATGAAGATCATTATACCGATGAGCCTTAATGCGCTCAAACAAGGACAACAATACAACAACACAAATAAGAATTCCACTAAGTTCAGAAATATCCAATCTCGCAACTCTGTCAACCAAAACCTGAACGTCCATAGCCCAAATGCCTGTCCTGCACTTGAAAAAACAACAAACTCACAATCATGAACCGAATAATCCTTAAATAAAATTCACCTTAAATAAAATTCTATTTATACCAGTCTTACAAAAATTAATGGACAAACATATTTTTGAGAAAAAAAATTGAAAAACAAAAAAGGAAAAGAAAATTATGGACAAACGGCGCCCAAGTGTTTTAACTTTTTTTTTTCTTTAAATAAAATTTTCTACATCATTAAATCTCATCGAAAAATATAAAATTCTGTAAAGATCAGAAGACCACTGAAGCTAATTAGATAAAGTAACCAAAAAAAATAGATGACTTTAATGACCAGATGTCCCAAATTAATTAACCATCTAAACAATTAACTTTAGAAAATTCTAGCGAGATGTGTATGCCTTGTACCATTGTACGCATAGCTTTTTGCCTGAAAGGACTTCAAATGCACCGGATTTAAAGTTTTGTTGAGACAACATTAAGTCAAAGTACAATAATAATTGGGTCAATCAATACGTATTGGTTTTCGATATATATTTGTATTTGAGTTAATATAAAAAAATTAAATCTAAATAACTGCGCATCCAACCGCTTAAATTAAAACTAGGAATTATATGTAACTCATGTGTAATACTTCAATAACTTTGTTTACCCTTACATCAGATAACAACTAAATTTTTACGCGATTTTAAGGATATGTGGTTTGATTCAATATAAATAATCAAGAATATTAGATAAACGAGTTAAAGATAAAAAAAAAAAAAAAAAAGAACAATCAAACCAGTTTTAATGGTATGGCCTAGCCCCAACCTAGGTTGAACAGTAACCTCATCCTTGATTGGACCCTTGACTCGAGCCCAGTTGCGAATGAAGAACAGAACAATAAATACGAACTTTAACAATAACAGAAAAATGTTGAGTTGCTTTGATTCGCGTTACAATGTGTGTTACAAAAGAAAAACTTCATCTTTATATAGTATGAGAGTTCCATCCATAGTAGATGTCTAAAAAAGGTAAAAATCTTCCTTCCTCGTTAATTCAGGATCCGTAATCGACATCGAGCGGGATCTGCACCGTGATATCCGCTTATGTGTGAGTATCACGACCCTCTATCCGTCATGTGTAACCGTTTACCGTATTTTTTGAGGTCTGAGAACTCGTCCAGGATCCGGGGAGCGTCTCTTTATCGTGACCGATGATGAGCATGGCGTTCACCTTTCATGGATCTCGATATGAAGGGCTCCAACCTCGATTTGAATCACGTGCGACCATGATCTTCTTCCATTTTCTTCACTGGGAAATCAGGATATGCAATACCCCTGATTTTACCCTTATACAAATAGTCCCCTCGTTTTTCAGAGAGTAGGTTTATCGAAATGATGGGAAACGATAGATAAACATCGGTTTCTTCCTTCGTACGTTAAAACTGAGATGACGAGTAAACCCGAAACATCCCATCAGTCGTGTCGTTCTGACTCTGGACACGTGTCAGTCATCGGCTGGCTACTTTCGAATGCGAAACGTCGCGCATTTATTGTTTTTCCCTATAAAAGGTTCGACCTATTTAGCTTCTTCCACTTTCTGATTCTAGATTTTACCCTCGAACTCTCTAACAGCTTTTAACTCCTCCAAATCTTCATACATTGTTCTTTGAGCCTTCATATCTTCATCTTCAATCCTCACACATTTTCTTTGAACCTTCAAACCGGACTTTCATACCATCTTCAAATCTTCATATTTTTCTTCAAACCTTCATATTCTTCTTCAGACCTTCATATTTCCCGCATTACAATAGAAAAACCCTCTAAGTCAGTACCTCAGCATGCTGCTCCTTCATCTTCTCACCCGGCTACAGATGCCGAGGTGGTCATTCACGAAGTGGCTCAGGATCCCCCTCCCCCCATGAAGAGCTTCGTACCCGAGGGCTGCTATATCGCAAATGACTTCAACGTCAAAAAGGCATCTACTCAACAAGACTGAGGCGAGGGAGCACAGAGATACATATGCTCTGTCACTAAAGAAACCCTACCCATAGATCGAGCGGACTATAAATAAGAGAGTAAGGATGTGGTCATCCTCGGGCCCAATGACGACATTACTACATATGTCAAGGGGTATTTAAGTGTTTACACTTACCCATTCACGCTCGCCCCGGTTGACGCCATAATTCTTTCTTTCTGCAAAAGGTACGAGGTGTTCCTTGGGCAAATCCACCCGTCCGTTTCGTGGATCGCGATCCTCTTACGCCATTTACCCCTCGGTTCACCCTCGACCATCTACTCCACCTATACAATCCCTAAATTTTCCGAGGGGGGATGATCAAACTCGTTCGTTGAGCAAGAAAGGCTCTTTTCTCGAGCATCAACAAAGATCGAGACAGAGGCTGGCAGGAGGTTCGTCCGGGTGAAAACTAAATACTTTACACCTCCCGAGTTTCTATCATTCCCTGCTAAGTGGAACGCATCTCGTAAGTATTGTCTTTCTTAAGTACTAACTCCTTTTTATTCCTTCTCTCAAAGCCTGTGTTTGTTATCGTGCAGCTATTGCTCGAGTTCCTAATGTGATTCCCTGATTCAAGGAGTGGATCGAGGGGATCTGTGTTGGTTGATTTCCCAATGCACACGCAAGTGTACGTGGTCGACAAGTAATATAGGAAT
>MDKI01063118.1:0-27044 GCA_005239505.1 Nicotiana paniculata | reverse complement strand
AGGGGGGTAGTGGTAGGGGGGAGAGGTGGGTGGGTGGTGCAGAAAAACAAAAAAATAGAAAATTTAAAGTACAAAAAAAAATGAAATTTTAGCAACTAAGTAAATTTCTAGATAAGTTGGGTTGACATCCATTTGTTTTGGGTGATTTTCATGGGCTGTATTTGGGCTGCTTAATGGGTCTGAATGAGCTATAAAAAATAAGTAAAAATTGCACAGGGGCGCCCTATTTGGTCGCCCCCATTTAACCTATACCCATTTTTTTTAAAACTTTTAACTTGTACCCACTTTTTAAATAATTTCAACCCCCTTTCTCCTCCTCCTTCTCCTCCTTCGTTTTCTTCTTCTTCTTCTTCTTCTTCTTCTTCTTCTTCTTCTTCTTCTTCTTCTTCTTCTTTCTTCTGCTGCTATTGGTGCTGTTATGGAACTTCAGTTTATGGGATGATTGCCATAAATATGTTTATCAGAGCTGAAGTTCGTCAGTTACAAAAACAAAAACTTCGAGCTGAAGTTCGCCAGTTACAAAACAAGAACTTCAGCTCTTCGCCAGTTACAAAAACAAAAACTTCAGCAATTACAAACAAAAGCTTTGCGTTAAGACGTACACAAGTTAAACAAAAATTTGAGCAAATAGAGAACAAAACTTCAACTACTTCAGCTCTAGAGCTGAAGTTCGCCAGTTACAAAACAAAAACTTCAGCTCTAGAGCTGAAGTTCGCCAGTTACAAAAATAGAGTTGAAGTTCGCCAGTTACAAAAACAAAAACTTCAGCAATTACAAACAAAATCTTTGCGTTAAGACGTGCACAAGTTAAACAAAAAATCTTCAGCAAATAGAGAACAAAACTTCAGCTACTATGCTTAAGTTCATCAATTACAAACAAAAACTTCAGCACACTTGGTTCAACACACTTGCTACTAGAAGGCCCGTCTACTAAAATGCTAAAGTTTTGCGTGATTGTCTTTGCTACTTCAGTCCCATATGCTAAAGTTATGCGAAAAAGCGGGTACACTTGCAATTTTTTTGCAAAGCGGGCACAAGTTAAAACGTGACAGAAAAAGCGAGTATAGATGCAAATGTCCCAAAAAATAATGGGTTAAAGCCCAAATAAACTCATGAGCTAAAATATTTATAGTCCAACTCATTAATCTCTGTGAATTGGACGGGTTGAATGAGTTTGGGCTCAAATTGCCACCCTCGCTCACCGTCAGGAGTACTGCTGCAAAAGCAAGACCTCAAACTATCAGAAAGTTCAGCGGGAAAGGCAATAGCTTGCTTCACCCACTCTTCACTGCTTTTAGACCTCTCTAAAATCCACAAATCCATCTCTCCTTTCGTCGACCGATCAATAATAGCTAACTTTCCCTCCAGTTCTATCAAGTTATAAAACCATCCTTCGAGAAGATATTTTAGATCTTTCCAAGTTCCAACACGGGATAATTCTTAAATTTTCGGTTCTAAGATTAAATTCCACTACACAGAAATTCTTTTGGTAAAAACCAAAGATATATATAGCTCCATTAATGCAAACTCCTCCCTTCAGTAATGGAAAAAAATCGACTGCACTTTTAATCTCTCTCCATGATTTGCCTGTTCCTAGAGTGTAAACCCAATATCTCAAGGGTAAAGAAGAATGTGTAACCACGAAAATTTTGTACTTTATTTTATCATGATCGAAACCTAATGAATGGTAATATTCAGTTTTCTTGTCAGGGAAATCAAGGCGAGGAAAATTCCTTACTTTTCTTGTAATGGGATTATAAATAACAGGGGCACCCGTCTATGGTGTAAAAAGTTTCTTTATCCCTTGAGTGTATGAGGAATTTGGTTTTATCACGACGATATATAGAGTGGTATTGTTGGATGTCTATGAAACACGAATCTGATACAAGAGAGCTATAGAATTTAGAAACGCATTTGAAACTCATTACAGACTTGATAGGAAGCCAAGAGAATATACCATAGATAATTTCGTTAGGAATGGAAGATTTTGTATGAGTAGTCTCCATCATCTTCTTTTACATGAGTAATTGAAGTGTTTGTAGGCAATTTAACTAGGGTTTAAAGACGTAGCTTATTGTACAGGGCCATGCTTTATATAGAATTATTTTAAGAATAATTTGCGATTTGCTCCCTTGACATTTACTCTTTTGTTACTTGCATCTTATTCTTTTTTGTGTAACGCTTTGCACCCTAAGCTCCTTAAAACCATAAAAAGTTACTTTCTCCAATAATTTACAAAGGGTCAAGATAAAATCTAAATAAAAAAAAAAGTTTACAAAGTGAAAAAAGCATTTCAAATGTTTCCGTAATCAAAGATACTAGCGATAAATTATTATAAGCAGCGGAAGCAATTCCAGTATCAAAATCATATGTATGCTAGACAATTAGTATAAACAGGATTTCACGGGTTATCTCTTGAAGTGTGAACAAAGCTCATCTATCACTTGTGCCTCCAATTCCACAACAACTTAATGATATCTCCACCACCCGCACGAACACGATCTTCGAACGTTCCACGATCTTCTACTGTGTTACCCAATCCGAAAATAGCAATTTCGTATGGGCGAAATTTCTAGGAAAGTATTGGCTGAAATTTTCGGCCACTTTGTTCTTATATCTCTAGGTGGAAAACATAATTTATTTATAGCACAAGTTTTAAGGTTAAAACTCTTTGCCCAAACCTGTTTAATTTTATTTTTTTCACCAGAAAAAAATTCCTTTATTTTCTATTATTTTGGCACAGCAGGGACCACTGAATTTAATTAACAAGGCTTCTAAATATGGAATTAATTTGTAATTTTCGAAATTAATATCCACCATAATTAATTACGAATTATTCCACTAAAAATTCGTAATTGCACTCCTTATTCAATTTCGAAATTCATCCATTAAATCTTATTTAACTCCCCATGTTAAGATTCAGATACTAATCAATTAAAGTAAATTACTAACGATTTAATTTATTGATTATTTCCTTTAGACTTTCGCTTAACTTATTTCATGTGTCGGATACAAAATCCATCAACCAGGTTTATACATGAAAACTTATAAGCTTTCATAAAGGTGTATCATCAATCTCTAAATCGAGATATGGATTCCATGAGTTTTTTTTTGAAAAGGAGTAATCGGGCTTCTTTGAAGTAATAAGACTATTCAAATTCCAATATTCATGGAAAAAGAATCATAATAAATGTAAAGAAGAGGCATCTTTTACCCAATAGCGAAGAGTTTGAACCAAGATTTCCAGATGAACGGGGTAGGGTATTAGTATATCTAATACATAATTTAGATGTGAAAAATTATCCTCTAAAAAAGGAAATGTTGAATGAACTGATCGTAAATTATGAGATTTAAAAATCTTTTTGCCTTCGAAAGAAGATAAAGAAAGATGTATCAATCAATATCTAAACTGAGATATAGATTCCATCAACAAACTATTATTTCGCCAATGTAAATTATTATTATTGTCCAATTTACCAAGCATATTGACCTACGAAAGAATCTCGTCTTTCAATAAATCAAAACAATAATAATATGCACAACTAATAATAATTATATCAAGATTAAGAGTATAAGTACATTTAATGGCTAAAGAGTTTATTTTATTAAGTCAGTATAAAATACTTATCTCTACTTGGTGCGTTCAATACATACAAAATGTTCGAGCACAAGAAGTTGGAATTAAACAATTCCTATAATCAAGATAAATTATATTTAATCTTGTGCCACAATCATCCATGATGGTATGTCCAATTCCATCATTCGACGGTGAACTCAAACTTTATACTTATAAGAACCGATGATTTAATCTTCTATGTATAAGCTAAACTCTATACACTAAATCATCTACTCCCTCCGTTCCAATTTATGTGAACCTTTTGACTGGGCACGGAGTTTAAGAAAAAATGAAGACTTTTAGAATTTGTGGTCCTAAACAAGTTAAAAAGGGGTCTAGAATATTTGTGTGGTTATAAAAGCTTCTCATTAAGGGTAGAATTTGAAGTTTAAGCTAAATTGTTTCCAAATTTAGAAAGGATCATTCTTTTTGGGACGGACCAAAAAGGAAATAGGTTCACATAAACTGGAACGGAGGGGGTACTATATAAGCGAAGGACATAGACTAATATATGATGTATTTACAACTTTATTAAAACTGATAAACAATTATTTCATAATAAATACTATATCTAAACTAAACTCATAGTTAATAGTATATATCCCAACAACTAGCTCCCGTTTGGTCATAGATTTTGTCTTTGCTTTTTCAAAAAAAATTGAAAACATTGTTTGTTTATGAAATATGATCATGTTTTGGAAAAAAAGAACTTAAAAATTTTTAGGGCAATTTTTGGGTGAAATTTTTTTTCCACTCACAAAATTTCAAGTTTTCTTCAAACAAAATGCATGTTCAAACACAACTTCAATTTTCAAAAGTTTTTTTCAACACAACTTCAAAAACTCTTTTTCAAGTTTCAATCAAATCTATGTCGAAACGCTAACTAAATTGCATACAGTTTGTAGTTTGCCAGTTGAAATGGGCTTGGAATGTTCTATTCTTTCAATCTTTCTCACATTCTTGTACCTAATATTTCACTAGTATTTCTGAAGGTGCTGATACACCTCATGATCATCATAATGAGCTTAGAGTAATAAGGAATTTCGAGCACGATTCAAGGCCTAATTTGGAATCAGTAGAATGTGCAATATGTTTGTGCAAGATAGAGGAAGGATAAGAAGTGAAAGAGTTGAGATGTCATCATGTACAAAAGGAGATTCAATATTTACCCACTCCATATGATGCTCGTCATAGCTTTGAGCATCCTCGGATGAGGCAAAGCTGCCATTGGTCGCAATTGTTTGGTCTTGTGATTCTTGCAAACAATACCAGTTTTGCCTCATTACTTCCAACAAACATGGTCAAAATCCAAATTACCCTTAACTGAAACTAAAAATGCACATTTGATTTAATTGAAGATAGAATATGCTATCATGAATAATACAAGGATCATTAGTATAATATATAGCAATAACCCAAGGACTAAAAATGCTATTTGCCCCGGAGTTAAAAAAACATTAAGATACACCACGAGGAGGAGTAAATTATGAGAAAGGTTACGTTCTTTTCACTCAATAAAGGAAGATGAAGAACATTTATACTCCGCATAATCAGTTCTGAAACTAAAATCAGATACATTAGACATAATCTTAGTTCTTTCTACAAGCTCCAAGATTTCAACCCTCCAGCTCTTCTTCTTCCAATCATAAAAGCAAATCCAATCAGGCTCGAGCCTGAAGTCAGCCGATAAGATCATGATCTCGCCATCTGGAGTAATACTAAAGTAATAGCGATCGTTCAACCTAGAAGACAATGTCTGGGGAAAGTCAATAGTACGTTTCACACATTCTTCACTGCTTTCAGATCTCTCTAAATCCAGAAATCCATCTCATTATTCCCTTTCAGCAAAGCCACAAATGCTGCTGCCAATGTTCCCTCCAGTACAAAGCTATGTAACCTTTTGTCAAGATGATCTCGTACAAATTCCCACAACAAGATAATTCTTAAATTCTCGGTTTCAATATTAAAAGCAACTACGCATATTTTATCATTGTAAGAACGGAAGAAATAGATAGTTCCATTAATGCAAACTCCTACGTAATCAAATGCAGAAAAATAGGGTGCATCGATTATCTCTCTCCACGTTTCGCTTCTTTCTAGAGTTAAAACCCAATATCTTGTGGGCTCAGAAGAATAATCATAAGTAATCATCAAAATTTTGTACTTCTTTTCATCTGGTTTGAAACCTAATGAATAATAATAAAAGTAATTACAATCACGATCCATGAGATTTACCCGAGGAAGAAATACAAATTCTGCTGTAGTGGGATAATAAATTAAAGGGGGCTGCGTGCTCGGACACCAAAAGCAAAACACGGGTTCAGCATATTCAAGTACATGATGGTTCAATAAGTAATCCAATTTATCAAAACGGGAAACAGAGATTTTTCCTTGTCCGACCTTCAGGTCTTTGGTAAAAATATCTTCTTCATTCCTTGAGCGTGTGAGGAATTTGGTTGAGTGGCTATCGTACATGTCTAGAATGTATTGATTCGATAAAAGAGAGTTATAAAACCTAGAAACACACTTGAAACGCATTAGAGACTTGGCAGGAAGCCACGAGAATATATCATATATAATCTCTTCGGGAATTGTCGATTTTCTTGGGCAGTCTTCATCTCCTACCCTCTTCATTTTCTTCTTTTACATGAGGCGTTGTGGAACCCACTTAAATAAAAAGAAATAAAAGAAAATGATAACAAGTTGCAATGGGGCGGCTGAAACATAATTACAAAAACAATTTGCGTAGTTGGTTTGGACGGTGCAACAATTTTTAATTTGTAACACTTGCAATTTGCAAGCAGAAAATTACAAGTTGCAGAACCATGCAATATGATTGGTTTAATGTTTGGCAAGTTCTCTTATAAATAGGAGCTTCATTCGTTCAGTTTAAACAAACAAAAACAAAGAGAAGCAATAAAAGTTAGAGAGAGTAATCCACAAATTATAGTGTATGAGATAAATAGTGAGTGTCAGTAATATTATAGTGAGGTATTTTAAATAAAGAATGTTATTTTTTTCAGAAATTGTAGTAGTCTCTTGATACTACTAAGTTATATATTATACTGGTAGTATTTTTACGTTCGGGTATTGTATTTATCTCGTTAAAGAGTTGATATCGTTGTTACTCTCTTGTGTCATTATTATTTTCCGCGTATATTATTTCTGGGCGGGATTATTATTTTTCCCAACAACGTGGTTTGAGAGCCATGGCGAATAATGGTCCGCTATCTTTTCAGTATCCTCGTCTCACAAAAGATAATTATAAGAAATGGTGTCTACGTATGAAAGTCATTCTTGGCTCTCAAGATGTATAAGAAATCGTAGACAGAGGGTATGCAAAACCCGGTAATGAGGAAGCTCTGCCTCAAAATGAAAAATAGGTCTTGGCAAAGACGAGCAAGAAGGATCAACAAGCTCCCACGCTCATCCACCAATATTTGGATGATGACATGTTTGAGAAGGTGGCAGATGCTACCACCTCAAATGAAGCTTGGGAGATTTTACAAAATTCTCTCCAAGGAGTTGACAAGGTGAGGAATGTAAAACTTCAAACTCTAAGGGCCGATTTTGAAAGTTTAAAAATAAAAGAATCCGAATGCATTTAAGATTATTGTTCAAAAGTGAAGGTTGTTGTAAATCAATTAAGAGGAAACAGGGAGGACATAGAAGATGTTCGTATGGTAGAAAAGATCCTTCATACTTTAACACCTAATTTTATTTTATTTTTATAAAGTTGCCCAGACAGCTGTCTAGGTTGTGTTGTATTCAAAAAAAGCACAAGAGGGGGGCTAGACCTTACCTCAGAAAATACAATAACGGTGATGCATCCACCCCAAAATAAGGACAGGAGGTTCATATATACACACCCTACTTCCTAAATCTATAATCAAAATTAACTAACAAAAAAATTCGATTTTTCATACTTTGTTTTTATACTAGGAAGTTGCCATTTATCAAGTAGGAAAGTTCATTTTGCATTGTTGGTAAATTATTGGAATGAATGGAACACCCTTCTCTGATTTGTGGTGGTAGTCAATTTAACAAGACAATCCGCTACTTGATTACCTTCTCTGAAACAATGTCTGACAGTAGCTTTGGTTTGTTTAACTATGACGGAAGTTCTGTCTATCACCTTTTTTGTCTTCACATTAATTGTATCTCCTTCTGCGAGCATATCTACAATGAACTTTGAGTACAATTCGAGAGAAAAATTAGTATATCCATTTTGACGACACCATTTCCCTCCAAACTCTGTTAGCTTAGCCTTTGCCATGGTATTATTATCACAGCTGATAGAAATAGAAAATGCCATAATCAGATCCCCTTGACTGTCCCTGACCACCCCTCCATGATGGTAGGGAAATTAGAGGGCTCTTTACAGCCCCATACAGAAAATATCAAAAGGAAACAAGAAGAGTCATTGGAGCAACTTCTTAAAACTCAGGCATCCTTCAAGGATTATGGAGGTGAAAAGAGCTATCAAGGAAATGGACGGGGACGAGGTCGGGGCGGAAGTAATGGTAACAACTCAACAATGAAGCTAAAATCCACCAGACATTCAGATGTCGTGGTCGTGGACATAGAGTACTACCAAGAAAGTAATGGACAAAGGTATGACAAATCCAAAGTTGAGTGTTATAATTGTCAAAAAATTGGCCATTACTCGTGGGAATTTCGTAGCAATGTTGAAGAAAAGGCTAACATTTTTTATGACAAGAAAGAAGAGGATGAGTCAACGTTGTTGCTGGCACTCAAGGAAGAAGACATGGATGATTGTAGCTCGTGATATTTGGACAATGGATCAAGCAATCATATTTGTGGATGTAAAGACAAGTTTGTGGAGATCAATAAGTCGGTGAGAGGTAATGTGTAGGAGGATATTTTAACGACCACATTGGGAGGTTGTCTGGGGATATGGTGGTGTGGATGGAGGCTTCAATTTTGGTGAGAGAAATAGAGGAGGTACTTCGTTGCTGGAGTACGCTAAAGCTTTTGATCTGGTGATTGTTAACTCATGTTTCCCGAAGAAGGCGAACCACCTGATAACCTTCCGAAGTATGGTAGCCAAGACCCAGATTGATTATATTCTTATGAGAAAATATGATAGAGGTTTATGCACGGATTGCAAGGTCATCCCGAGTGAGAATCTTACAACCCGGCATACGATTTGGTTCTGGACTTAGAGATCAGGTGGAAGAGAAAGAAGCGGGATATGCCTGGTATATCCAGGATCAAGTGGGGTGCATTAAATAAGGACAAAGCGCAGGAGTTGGGGGAGAATTTGCTAGTTATAGGGGCCTGGAGGAGTAGTAGGGACGCGAGTTGTATGTGGAATACGACACTGAATTGTATTAGAGAGGTCGCGAGAGAGGTGTTAGGGGTCTCGACGGGTTTTTCTGGTGGCCAAAAAGAGGACTGGTGGTGGAACGAGGTTCAAGGGAAAGTGGAAGCTTAGAAAATGGCGTATTTGAAGCTAGTGGAAAGCATAGACGAGGAATAGAAGAGAGCTAACGGGGAGGGGTATAAGAAGGCTAGGAAGGAGGTAAAGTTAGCGGTTATGGCGGCTAAGACCGTGGCTTTTGGTCGTTTATATAAAGAAACTAGGGACAAGAAGTTGTACAGGCTGGCGGAGGTTAGAGAAAGGAAGGCCCAAGATCTGGACCAAGTAAGGTGCATAAACGAAGAGGAGGGTAGAGTTTTGTTGGAGGGGACATAGATTAGGCAGAGATGGCAGTCTTACTTACATAAACTCTTGAATGATGAGGGGGATATGAGCATTATGCTGGGTGAGTTGGAGTACTCGGAGCATCATCATGAGTTAGGGTACTGTAGACGCACATGAGTGGGGGAGGCTGAAGAGGCTATGTGCACGATGTGTAGGGGGTAGATCGACAGGACCAGACAAGATTCCTGTGGAATTTTGGAAGAGCGTGGGCAAGGCGGGCATGTGGTGGCTCTTTAGGTTGTTTAATGTCATTTTTAGGACAAAGAAGATTCCTAATGAGTGGAGGCAGAGTACGATGATTCCATTGTACAAGAACAAGGGGGATATCCAAAACTGTAACAACTATAGGGGTATCAAGTTGTTAAGGCATACGATGAAAGTTTAGGAGAGGGTGATTGAAGGGAGGATGAGGAGAAGTGCGCCCATTTCCGAGAACCAGTTTGGTTTCATGCCGGGACGGTCGACTACTAAAGCCATCTACATTGTGAGAAGATTGGTAGAGCAGTATATGGCGGTGAAGAAGAATTTGCATATGGGGTTCATTGACCTAGAGAAATCTAGTGACAGAATCCCGAGAGAGGTCATATGGAGATGCTTCGAGGCTAAGAGAGTGCATGTAGCGTATATTAGAGTGATCCAGGACATGTATGATGGAGCTAAGATCCGGGTTAGGACAATAGGAGGAGACGGTAAGCACATCCCGATTGAGATGGGGCTACATTAGGGATCAACACTTAGCTGGTTTTTGTTTTTTCTTGGCAATGGACGCATTGACGCGACACATTCAATGGGAGGTGACTTGGGACATGTTATTTGCAGATGACATAGTCCAAATTGAATAGATGTGCGGTGGTGTTAACAAGAGGCTGGAGGTTTGGAGACATACATTAGAGTCTATGGGTTTCAAGTTGAGAAGGAGCAAGACAGAATACTTAGAGTAAGTTCAGCGGTATTACCCAGGAAGCAGACGAAGATGTGAGGCTTGATACGCTAGTCATCCCCAAGAGAGAGAGTTTCAAGTATCTGGGCTCTATAATTCAGAATGATGGGAGATTGATGAGGATGTCACACATCCTATCGGGGCAGTTGGATGAAGTGGAGGTTTGCTTCCAGCTTCTTGTGCGATAAGAATGTGCCGTTGAGACTTAAGGGTAAGTTCTACAAGGTAGTGGTTAGACCGACTATGTTGTATAGCGCAGAGTGTTGTCCATTCAAGAACTCTCATGCCCAGTAGATGAAAGTAGCTGAAATTAGGATATTGAGATGGATTTGTAGGCATACTGGTTAGATAGAATTATGAATGGAATTATTCGCGACAAGGTGGGAGTTGCCCCTGTGGAGGAAAAGATGCGATAGGCGACATTGAGATGGTTCATGCATGTTAAGAGGAGAAGCGCAGATGCCCCAGTCAGGAGGTGTGAGAGCTTGGCCTTGGAGGGTTAGAGGAAGGGTAGATGTAGGCCAAGAAGTCTTGGGGAGAGGCGATTAGGCGGGACATGGAGCATTATGAGCTAACTGAGGACATGGCCGTGGATAGGAGGGTGTCGAGGTTGAGGATTATGGTAGAAGGTTAGTAGGTAGTGGTGCGTTTGCCTTTGTCTTCATTAGTTCGTTAGTGTTAGTGTTGGTTTTTAGCTTCTAGGGTCTATTTCTTAGTTCAAGATCCCTCTTACTAACTGGAATCAAAGAATTAGTAGATTTGTTCCACCCAAATGAGAATGGCATAGGGTTGTACCCTTTTATCCCGAGTTTGCTATTTTTGCTTATCTTTTTCTGTTATTACTTGTCACCAGTGCTTCCTTAGTTGGATATCAGTGTTGTTTTCATATTCTCTATTGCTATCAGACCTCGAATTTAGTTTCTCTAAATAAATTGTCTTTCTATTACTTGTTATCGATACTTATTTCATATTCTTTATTTTAGTTTTTTAAATGTATTGTCTTGTTATGAATTATTATCAGCGCTTCTTCCATCTTCTTTAGTTGAGGCTCTATTGAAATAGTTTCTCTACCATCCTAGGGTAGGGTTAAGGTTGCGTACATCCTACCCTCCCCAGACCCCACTTGTGGAATTTTCAATGGGTTATTATTGTTGTTGTCCTTCATCACCTTGTTTGCTACCTCATCCATGAAATTTTCTTTCCGTCATGCATCTAATGTTGCTGATCACACTTAAAAATATGAAAGTAGATTTTTGCGTGTGATTCTTGAAGAGAAAGAACCATATTTGTTTTATTTCTTAATTTTTATATGTGTATGGTTACTTTTGATAAACTTATGATTAATGGCTAATGATTAGTTAGTTGAAATTTATTTAGGACATTTTTATAAAAATCCCCAAAAAAAGCGAAATAGAACAGTTGAATTGTGATAGTCTATACAACATATCATACAAGAAATAGCACTCACAAATTAAATAATCTATATATAACTATATAAAACAGGGACATAGGAGTCTGATGTGGCACTTATAATATGTAAGGGTTTATATTTATCTATTTTCTTAGAGGTTTGCCTTTTTAAATGAAGATAAAATAGTGCACTGTTATAGAAAACAACAAACTCGTCTTTTAATGTTCCTTACGTTATAAAAACTGATAAACAAAGGTGTCTCTTTCCGAAATGTCACTTTTTAAAACCACTTTAGTTACGGCTCCTTAATCGCGCTTCCCCTTCCTAGGAAAAAGTTGGCTCAAGCGCAAATGATCCGTCCAACCCACTTAAGGTTGGGCTGGTTATTGATCCGTCCAGTTATTGATATTAGCCCATCTTGATCTAACACATTTTAATTTATTTAAAGTTAAAAAAATTTTATAAACCATTATTGTTTAGTGGTTATTAGCTACTTGTAGCTACTATTTAATATATTACTTTCTATATTTATGTTTTCTATTTTTTAGTATGTATTCGATGTATTTAAGTTATTGTATTCATGAATACAGTAGCAAAAGTCAGCGCGAAACATGAGGCTATAGCTGGATAGTCGAATGTATGTAGGTGTATTTGACTGTATTCAACTGTATGTCGTAATGTAAACTGCACAATTCCAGGTCTATTCAGATTTTTTTTAACGGAAAGTGTATCAATTTACATAATAGACTCTTAATATAACTCAACTAACTCAATTGCATCAACCATAATCATTTTTTACACGAATAATCTGGATTTTTTTTCCTAAAACGTTATATACATCAAAATAGAGCATTCATCGATAGTCTGTTTCTTCCCTTCTCTGTTTTTTTTCGTGTGTGCTTCTGTATTCAACAAATAAAACAGAGAATTGATACATTTATACAGAAATCGGTCAACCAATTACATATGGCAAGATTAATAGTTCTGCTGCGTCATTCTGGCAAGTGGGACAGTGAGAGGAACTATGTCGATTATTCGGTTGAGGGGATACTAATAAAGGAGTATGCGTCGTACAATGATTTGGTTTCTTTGTATTTCTAAACAAATCGACATAAATTTGTGATCAAAGTCAATCAAAATCGAATATAAAGTAAATGAAATTTGCACGCCAATGGAAATACGTAACGACATGGGTTACAGGGTGTATGTAGAGTTGAAAAAAGTGAACAGAGAATTCAGGATGTATCCTTTGTGCATAATTACAATTTGATAAAGAAGTTGTAGCTAGAGGTAGTTTAGTTCTAGGCGACATTGTGCAAATTGACGAAGCAAATCAAAAGGTGTAATTTTGATACAGATTATACACTTGCTATCGAGTCTTTCAACTCAGGAGAACCAATTGAGGTGTTCGAATTGGACACGGATTTGATTATTTCAAAAATTAATCAAAGAGAGGTTATGGCTGGACAAGTATATAAGGATAAGGCTACATTGAAACAGGTGTTGGAGCATTATGCAATATCTGAAAGATTTCAATTCCGGGTCGACAAGACTAATGCTATCAGGTTTGATTGTTATTAACTACAACTTGTTAAACGTCAAGTTATATTGAAATGTATTATTATGTAAAGTGAGTGTTAATTTGTATATTGTTTCCATGGCAGTATGTTTAAGTTGTATTTAAGTTTGCTTGGGTATATATATATAACTTTCAAAAATATTAAAAATATAATAATTATTAACGTGAATATTGTATACATGTATTTGTCTGGTATTTTAATGATGAATACTCATTACAGTGACTTTCACATGATGTTCTTGAATGTATTTATATGTATGTGGTTGTATATATATAATTATATATTCTATTGATAGTAGAATTCTTATTTATATGTGTTCAGATGTATTCGGATGTATATTAATGACTTTGCATTAACGTAGATACACATGTATTAAATAATATATTAGTGGCTTTCACTGTTTGTATTTATATATATATATATATAGTCTTATTCACATATATATGTGTGTATTTTATAATAATGTATATATCTGTAATAATGTATTCGAATTATATTAGTTAATTGTTAATCATTTATACTCATCGTATATATTGCTAAAAAATTATTTGCAGCTATATATTATTATGTATGAGGATTGTGAATGGAGGTTTAAGGCATCTAGCATTAACAAATCACAAATGTTCAAAGTGAGAGAGTTCAATGATAAGCATACATGTCCGTTGAATGATAAGGTGTATGAGCAATGTCAAGCAAGTAGCAGTCTTATCGGTGGTATGATTAGGTCCAAGCATACTAATCATAAGAGGAAATATAACCCAAAGGATATAATTGATGATGTGAAATCAGATTTTGATGTAGATGTTAGTTACATGTTGACGTGGCGGGCTAAAGAAAAGGCAATAAATTTTTTAGGGGTGAACCGGCTGATTCATACAATAAATTACCAGAATACTTGTATACAATGGATATGACATATCCTGGTTCGCACATTAGAATGGTAAAATCCCCATAAAATGAGTTCATGTATGTGTATATATCCTTGTATGCCTTTATAAAGGGGTTCGATCAATGTAGACCCATTGTGGTTGTGGATGGAAGCCACCTAAAATCGTATTGCATTGGGACTTTCGTCTCGGCCATCATGTTGGATGGTGCAGGTGAGTATGGGGATTATAATAAAATTGATAATATTACTGCATATTAAAGATTGAAATACATATTTACAATTGTCTTTACAGGTCATATACTGCCACTAGCATAACGATGCTGCTTGGACGTGGTTCTTTGAGCAATTCAAGAAAGTATATGATGAGAGGGGAAAATGTGCATCGTTTCAGATAGGAACGAGAGTATCATCAAGTCTGTATCAAGAGTATATCCAACGGTATCCCATTTTGCTTGTATATGGCATCTTTGGAACAACGTATATACGAAATTCAAAAAGAATCATTCAAAGTTGAGCAAGATATACTTCTCGATAGAAAAATCATACACACATATTGAGTTTGACAGTCTAATGGATAATGTGAAGAAGGTAGATATTAGGGTGAAAGAATACTTGGAGTTAGTTGGATACGAAAAGTGGGCTAGGTTGTATACACCTGTTAACAGGGGATGGACAATGACGTCAAATATTGTTGAGTCAATGAATGTCGCACTTGTTTCAACAAGGGAATTTCCAATCCTCGAAGAAGTCAGGAAAATGTTTGGACGTTGGAATTATAGCAATCGGAAAGAAGCTTCGCAGACATACACAACACTTGAGAAAAAATACCAGGAGATGCTTACCATGAATGAGGCAATGTCTACACGAATGACTGTAAGTTGCATTTTTTTAAAAAGTCATTTTATCCTATATTCAGCCCTGGTACAAGGTGTATTTATTTATGATACAATTTTCACTATTCGAAATACATAACTTATGTTCATTGTATTTTTAGTTGTATATAATGGTTTTGTTTCTAACCATATGTATGTCATAAGCAGATAGTTATTGTATATAACAATATTCATCAGTCAAGATGTCCTCATCTTTAATAATCTGTCAGCATGCATATATAATGTATTCCAATGTATTTAATTGTATATAATTTTATGTCTTTGTATTTTATATATATAAATATGTTTGTATTCAATACAAGTTTGTTTGAATTCAATATATATTGTGATTCTGAAAGCTAAATAAAAGTTTAATATTGTATATTAAAATCATATATATATAATATGTATATTCTTTGATATATAAATGATTGTTTTTTAAATACTTTAAACTAATAGCTCTATGTTTAAATGTAGGTGGTGCCTTCGACCGAATACTTGCATACGGTGAACGATGAAGGAAGGCATTACACTGTGTGCCTCTTAGAGAGAAAATGCAGTTGTGGAAGGTTCCAAGTTGACTAATTACCATGCCCACACGCTTGGGCTGTCTTGAAGAGCAAGTTTCTAATGCCAGAAGATTATTGCTCTGACTATTACAAACCAAAGTCTGTTATAATGAGATATGAGGTGTCAGTGTATCCGCTGCCAGACCGAAATGAATGGAATATAGCAGCACATATATCAGATAAAGTTGTCTTACCACCCAAATGGAAAAGACCTCCTGAAAGACCAAAGAAGAAGCGTGATAATCTGTTCAGTGAATTGTTGCAAAAGAAAAATCAACATTCGTGTAGCATATGTGGGCAGGAAGGACATAATAAGCGTACTTGTAAAAATGCTCCACATAGGAATTAGTTCGCATTCTGACTTGTATTAGTGCTATAACGATTTGCCATAGATTCTGGTGGCATTTTGAAATGATACATTATGGATTTTTTTCGCGAATATATTTTGGATATATTTAGTTGGTGTATTAAATGTAAATACATAATTTAAATACGACTATTATATTAATTTATGCTCTCTGAATACAAATGAATGCAATCTAATTACATAGTTGGTATATGATATCTGAATATTAAATATCTGTATTCAAATACATCTGAATACATATGTTGAGTCCCAAACGCACACGCAAGTATACGTGGTCGACAAGTAATATAGGATTGTAAGTCCAGATATCGTATCCACGGAGACTTGTGATTAACTATCAACTAAATTAAACCCAAACAACTAATCTATTCAAGTGAACACTAAAGTATGAATATTTAACTAAAATTAATCTAGAATAGTAAACTATGAAATTAAAGAAACAAATTGGCGAAATTAGACACGAATTCAGTAAGAGCCGATATTCTAGAGCTATGGGTTAGCAAACAATCTTGTTGAGTTTTCCACTTAAATCGTCCGATTAATTTATCTGCTTTATTGATTGACGAGGTTAATATTGCTCGTAGCCTTTTCCCGAAGTACAACTCGCCTATTCAAGCTAACATAACGCCTATATTCCTATGAAATTAGGATTAACAAGAACGTATTAATAATTCCCGTATAATAACCAAGCAAGGCGATTAGGTATATTCCTATCCTAACCGCAAATCCGCTCCCCTGAAGGGTTAAGATCTTGCTCTACCCAATCTTATATGCAATCTAGAATTCCCTCTCCCGAGTTCAATCCTAGATTTGTAGATAGTATTCAATTGGTGATCAAACAATCAAATAATTAAGCGCAAGATTGAATAAGTAAACCAATATGATAAAATAAAAAGAACAATTTAAGCTTCAAACTACAACGTTCATGTAGCACCCAAAACTCTAGAACTAATTAACTATGAAATTAAAGGAAGAGAAGAGAAGAAAAACTAGGTAGAAGCCTCCTTCAAGCGTGGTGTGTGTTCCTCCACGTCAAATCCCCTCACGTGAATATCCGTCAAACAAAATCCCCTCAAAGTTGTGTTTTTGGGTCTATTTATAAGTTTGGGACAAACCCTTACCGTGTAGGAGACTTCTATTCAAACCGGGAAACACTTAAAACCTTCAAAACTCGAAATTGATCGGACAGAGACCCAGGTGTTAATCCCCAAACGCCCCCTTATAGCCTGGGCAGGCCTTGCGTTAGGGGCCAAACGCCCCACTAACGCCAGGGTCAGCCTGGCTTTAAGGGCCAAACGCCCGGGTGTTTTCTTTTAGACTCTTGAGCGTATTTTTGACGTTTATGCATCCATTTAGCTCGGTTCCATCTCCAATTCACCTACACATGAAATAGACTCCATTATGCACATATAACGTGTATTTTTATCATTAACGCACACAAAATGTAAGGTATATAATGCTTAAAACCATGAATTCTAGCCACACATCAATACCCCACAATTAGACTCTTGCTCGTCCTCGAGCAATATCCTTCAACACGTACACATTTCATTAACAAGGAGTATTTTACTTTTTAATCACACAAATTACCCCTTAACTATGATCGATACCGGCAATCAAGTATGAACATATAAAATTTCACATTCTTTCCCTACGAAAATTCCATAGCATGTGCGGTCCCCAACTAACTCGACAACGCCCACATCTACGGAGCAAGCGGGGTAATAGATGCATCTATGGTTCGAGCCGTTCGACCCTTCGGCAATGCACAATTTATATTTATCATTGGTTCGAGCCGTTCGACCCTTGGCATTTCTTGCACATGATATTTGCTGAGTACTTTCTGAGATTTTGAACTGTTTACTGGCCTTGAATTATAAATTTTCAACTGAAATGACGAGGATTTAAGTTTGTATATGTGGAAGAAGTTGTTATTTGCTATCACTATTTGTTATTTACCTATGACATCCATGCTTAGTGTCATCCTTGTTTATATTGAATTGACCTCTAGAAAGTGTCAAAGTCGACCTCTCGTCACTACCTCTTCGAGGTTAGGCGGGATACTTACTGAGTACACGTTGTTTTCGTACTCATACTACACTTGCTGTGCATTTTTATTGCACAAGTACATGTATATCTAGTGGCCCTGCTTGGCGTCGTGGCATGGTTGATATGGGGACTTGGGTGAGCTGCACCTCTCGAGACGACCCGCAGCCGGCAGAGTCTCCCTCAGATGTATTGTATTGTACTTTTATTTCTTTGTCCAGTTTGTATTCCAGACAAATATTGTATCACATTTATACTTCCTAGAAATTTTGCTCATGCACTTGTGACACAGGGTTCTGGGATGACTTTGGGATGTATTATTTAAAACATCGTTGTTACTCGGTAACTTTATTTGATCTTCATATAATGAAATAAAAAGTAGAGATTTTCAAAAATACTAATAGGAATTTAATTAACCATTGAGTGTTGGCTTGCCTGACTGGGGTGTCTGGCGCCATCATGACCTTGATGGATTTTGGGTCATGACAACTTGGTATCAGAGCACTGGGTTCCCTCGGGTCTCACGAGTCATGAGCAAGTCTAGTAGAGTTTTGCGGATCGGTACAGAGACGTCTGTACTTATCTTCGAGAGGCTACAGGGTTGTTAAGAGTACTTCACTTCTTGATTCCTTATCGTGCGGTTTGATTCCTTTGAGGCTTATGGCTACGTTTCTTCTTACCCAATCATACATGTCGCGAAGCGCTTGCTATAATCGAGAATTTGAGGAATTGTAATGGTACTACAGATATGGTGCGTGAGGTTTTTCCATGCACAGTTGGTTGGGGCTATTGTCGTCGCTCTGCGGAAAGATATTATGTTGTTTCAGCTCGATAGCTGCACTTCTGACAGCTTTGAGGTTATGCGCAGATTTGATATGATGCTTATGATTGGTTATCACGCGGTATTGATATGATGATAGGATGCTTGCCCATATGTCGGGGCAACGAATGTCTTGATAGGAGTTCTACTCAGAGCGTGATTCTGAGATTTCGATATTTTATTTCCGGTGGAGGAAAGACAATTGGACTATAAATGATCAGGTTCAGGTTGATAAGGTAATGAGACTGGGTGTTTTCAAGTGAGGAGGAATCTTCATCCATGATGTGGCATCCTCGTCTTTGATCTAATAGGATGTGTTAAGTTCGTCGGTGCTATGGTTTCTTCGGTTGCATTGGTTCAGAGTAATGTGAAGTAATATTGAAGAAGCGGCTATCGGAGATCGTGGTGTGTGGTGGTTCAGGATTGAATAAGTATTTCTAATGTAGGCGGCTCGAGGAAGATGATCTTCGGAGAGTTTTGAGGTTGTGGTGGTTTGCTGGTTTAAGTGCTACAGAGAATGATATTTATTTGAGGCAACGAATGGGCAGCCTACGATGAGGAAAGACATGTGGGAAGTGTCAGGCAATGGTTAGATTTCTAGAAGGCCAGGTGTAAGAAGCGGAAGTCGAGCAGTCGCTTAAAGGAGTGAGTTTGACCAAAGTGCGAGAGTGGCAACGTAGCATATGAGTTCTGTGGTAAGATAGCTGCACATCTTGAGGAGAAGTTTGGAGCGACTAGAGAATTTTAGTGGATGATGGTTGGGTCCACGGGCTTAAATTGAAATATTGGCTATTTCGGCGGAAGATTGGATACAACAGAGAGGAGTTGTTCGATATGAAGAAGGATGCAGCATAGCTGTGAATTAGAAGATATTGTCGCGCATATAGTAGATGTCCACGAGGAGCGGACGTACTGGTAAAGTTGGTAAAAGATAACAGGCGTAGGATGGGGTATTGAGGTCGTAGAGATTGTGCAGTACATCGTCGTTGGAAAGTGTCAGTTGGTAATTTTTGCAGGTGGGTTATCTTCTGTGAGCAGGTCAGTGGTTGCGTGGTTGGCGAAGTTTCGCGAGGGATTTTACTGACTATTCAGCAATAGGTCGGATATGAGAATGTGGTTAATGACTCAGAGTGCTTGTGAAATGCTAACGGAAGGATTTCAACGAATTTGGCAAGTCGGTTATGCAGGATCATGTCAACAAGGAAGGAAGGTTCTTGGTGAGTTCCAGATTTGTGTGATAGCGGTTTCAGGCTAAGTGGGAGAGTTCCACCGCCTGTGATAGGGTTGCATGGGTATCTACTGGCAAAAATTCTAGTCATCGGCATACTAGTGGGTTATTACAGCTAAGGGAAGAAGGCATGAGTAGTAATTGAGCATAGGATTTGATAAATGTGTGCAAAGGTTGGTCTTATGGAATCGGGTTTAGGCTTTGGAAGGATTCAGGATTTATGCTTAGTGCAGAGGTAATTTGCAAGGGAAGTGATTCAGTCGGGTGCTTATTCAAGATGGGTGTCCAGGTACCAGCGAACGTGGAGTTGATTATATTCGGGACCAAGCCAGAGTGGGTGACTCTCAATAGCGGTCCTAGTAAATTTGAAGGTCAGAATGTGGTGTCTAAGGATTTCAAGCCCACGGTATGGTTAAGAATCGAGCTTTTGCAGTGGAATTATGGGCAAGAAAAAAATGGTTGGAGTGTTCTACGTTATCTTCTGCATACAGAGTAGCATTTGGGTTCATAGAAAGGAGAAATGACTTTAGGTTCATATAAGGGTTATCAGAATGGGTATGCCGGTCGAATATGTGAATATGCGTGCAAGGAGGGCATGAAACGGTTCATGGGCTTGGAGACAAAGTAGTCTTGTGGAATGGAATCACTCGAAGTGAGTGCGAATTGAGTTTCTATGTGTTGATTTGGAGTTATCACCACCCCTAAGGTGAGTGCGAATTGGATTAAGGTATAAGATGGGTCGTGTTATATGAGCTTATGAAAGGTTTAATTGAATCTCATTGCGGTATAGTGGCGGTGCTAGCGTATGGGCATTGTGAGTTATTGTTCATCTTGGTCTATGGTTTGAGCAAAGTGGGGGAAGTATGCTGTTGATAAGTTGAGTGCGCGACTAAGTGTCGTATCAGTTTCAGTTGGAGGTATATGGGTGAATCAGTTATGTCCTACAGAAGTGGAGTTGAGAATGACGCGAGTAATGGAAATTTGGAAAAGTTAGATGGTCAGCCATGGTGGAATTGGCGCATTGGCGGCAGTAGTCAGTCCTTTCAGCATGATTAGTTATGCATGTGAGTTATGACGGTGCGTGTGAGTGCTTGATGGCCGCCATAATTGATTTTATTTGGAAGCATTCAAGTATTATGGCATGTCATGTGTAGGCGGATCCCGGAAGGATTATGGTGGTATAGACTATTACTTAAGGATTTGCATGTTTTGTGATTATGAGAATTCACTCCTGTGTTGTTATGGTTCTCTTGAAGTGAGTTAAGTAAAGGTTTCTATGTGATAAAGTGTTTACCCTATTAGTGGTTTAGGAGTTATGACGAGATTCCGGTGCGATTGCATATTGGCATGTTAGGTGCAATGAACGGTATGAAATTTGGAAGCGAGGATCAAGGTAGCAGTTCAGTGTTGGCAAGGATGTCACGAGATCAGATGAGCAAGGAAAGGGATTTGGATGTTTAGAGTTAGCTGGTATTGTCTTCAACATCACCTGAGATCGGTGGTTGTGTAAGAGGCGTTGCGTTCTGGTTGCAGATTTCTTGGTAGGCTTTACAGCAGTTGTGTGGCCGTACGTATAGAGGTGCAGACTTGTTATCTAGTGAATAAGGTCGTGGTAGTTTATTCCACGTGAAGATCGTATGAGTGTGACATGTAGTCAGTTGATTGACTAAAGATTTAGACCAAGTATAAAGAAGTATAATATTGTTTATTTGAGAATTTATGCATGGAGGGCGCTTGGTTCATTTGGTTGCGGATATAGGGGTTTTGCTCCGGCTGTGATGGATGTTCTTGCGTTTTATGAGGAAAGGTGGGTTATTATGGACCTGTAAGGCCATTAGCCTAGCTCGTTACGAGCGGAATCAGCTTGAAGTTTGTGAATGGATTTAAATATAATTATGGGCTCCATAAGAGTCAGGTGTGTTCATTCTGTATAGAGATTTTCATGGAGAGGTATTAGAACATTAGATGTTGTTCCATCCTCGTCCATTTCATATAATATTATGATTGTGTCGTGTGAGTTGTGAAACGACTTGATAGTTTCTTATGTGTTGAGATTCTGCGTTGTGATGATGTTATGGAAGCATGATAGCTCTTGAGATTCAGAGTATATATATCGCACCTCAGTTGTGCTTGAGTTTTGTAGCATATGGCTCTATCAGTCTCCCCAGGATGGTATTATGCACATAGCGTGCTTGTGACCGATATTCGATATTTTGTGGTAATGAGCAATTTAGCTCGGTGTGTATATCCTTACGTGAATTTTATGGGTGGATCAGGTGGCATGCCGCCACGGTTATGTTACTTGGACCGGGTTGCGCGCCGCAATAGTGTGATGTTGAGTACAGTCCTCTATATTTATTTTTCTTGTGTTTTACTTTCTATTTTCTGAGGAAAGGTCATATTAGTTGCGGGATTCGAGTAGTCCCTTCCTGATTCATTTCCTTATGTATCGTGTTCGAGTTGTGGCCTATTGGCGCATTGTGGCATCATGTGAGATTGTTGGTCATTTCTGGGGTGACTTGTTGCCTGAGTATTTCATACTGCGTGAGACGATATTATTGGAACAGGGATCAATGCGATAAGATTGTGTGAAGTATATTAAAGGACAAATACCATTAGTTGGTTCGTAATGAGGCGATGATTCTAGTCGAGAGGAGAGATTCAATGATTGATTAACTCTGTAGTTGGTTGTAAATTTCTACACACCTCCTCTGTTGCGGCGGTATCGTAAGCGTTATAGCAAGACCTATATATATGTCATGAGGTGCACTGGGAGCATCAGATTCGTGGAATTTTGGCTATTAAGATCAGGGAATGTCATTATGGTTAAATGATGAATTATGCGGTGTATGGTGATAATTCAGCCAAGGCATGCAATCATGTTCTGGTACATCGTGTAGTGATTGATTCGGTGTTCATGTATTAGAAATAGGCCTGGCAGAGAATTTCGGGAGTTGGAAATGGGTTCTGAGCTTATGGTATGGATAAAGGAGGATATCTTCGGATTTGATCGAGCTAATGTGCTCAGCTGAGTGATGGCAGCAGAGGTAAGTGCACTAAGTGTTAACGGTGATTTCAGATAACTCCAGAGCAGTTCTTGGCATGTTCGAGGACGAACGTATGTTTAAGTGGGAGAGAAAGTAACGACCCGACCGGTCGTTTTGAGCTCCAGCGCGTCGTTTGGAGGTTTAAGTCCATGAGCAGCTTCATTTCAGGTATTATAACTGGTAGGTGTGGTCGGGACTGACTTTCGGGAAGTTCGGAGTCGAATTGGAAAGAAAGTTCTCATTTCGGAAGCCTTAAGTTGGAAGAATTGACTAAGATTGGATTTTTGAGTAAACCACCTCAGAATCAGGATTTGAAGGTTCCAACATGTTCGTATGATGATTTCGGACTTAGGCATATGTTTGGAGCAGGTTTTGGATGACCCGGGAGCGTTTCGGCGCATATTGTGGAAGTTAGTATTTTGGAAGAAATTTCACAAGTCTGGGTTGAAGTGCATTTCAGTGTTATTGATGTCCGTTTGGGATTCCGAGTCTGGGAATAGCTCCTTATGGTGATTCTGGTGTTAGGAGCGCGATCGGAAGTGAATTCGGAGGTCTGTAGGTCATTTTGGAGTTATTTGGCTAAAGTTAGAAATTTGAAGTTTTTAAGAAGTCCGATCAGAAGTGGAAATTTTGATATCGGGGTCGGATTCCGATTCCGGAAGTTGTGATAGGTCCGTAATGTTGAATGTGACTTGTGTGCAAAATTTGGGGTCAATCATACATGATTTGATAGGTTTCGGCATCGAATGTAGAAGTTTGAAATTTCAACGTTCATAAAAATTTAATTGTGATGCGATCCATTGTTTTGGCATTGTTTGATGTGATTTGAGGCCTCGAGCAGGTCCGCATTATGTTTTGGAACAGGTTGGTGTGATTGGACGGGGTCCCGGGGTCCTCGGGTGGATTCCGGGTGGTTAACGGATCAAATTTGGAATTTGAGAAAAAGTTGAGGCTACTGTCATCTGGTGTGACCGCACCTGCGAGGTTTTGGCTGCAGGTGCGGCATTGGTGTCGCAAAAGCAAATGTGGCTGGGCTTGGCTGCGGGGCGCAGGTACGGCGCATCTCCTGCAGAAGCGAGACTGCAGGAGCGGTCAGGGCTCCGTAGATGTGGGCGTGGTCGAGTTAGTTGGGGACCGCACCTGCGATGGAATTTCCGTAGGTGCAAAGCCGCAGATGCGGTAGATGGACCGCAGGTGCGAAAGAGCGGGCTGGGTAGTGTGTTATTTTAAGACGGGATTTGGCTCATTTTCTCCCATTTTTCATTTGGCTTGGACGATTTTGGAGAGCTTCAAGTGGAGATTTTCGTCATCTATGTCAAGGTAAGTTTTTTCTACTTACTACAAGTTAAATACAAGATTTGTATATAGATTTGGTCATGGAAATTAGTAGAAATTTGGAATTTTGAAGAAAGACCTAGAATGAGTATTTTTGGACTTTGACCACGAATTTGGGCATGGAACTTAGAGAAAATTATATATTTTAGTTCGTAAAGTTATGGGTAATCTTTATCTTCGAAAAATTTTGGAATCCGGGCATGTGGGCTCGAGGGTGATTTTATCGACTTTCCGAGCGGAGTTGGGAATTTATATAAATTGAATTGATATAAGTATAAGAGTATATTTTCATCGGTTTTCCCGTTATTTGGTTAGTTTTGGGCGTGGTTCATCAATCTGAGTCGTCGGAAGGGCTTGGAGGTCGTTTATGAATCTTCGGAGCGAGGTAAGTCTCCTTTCTAACCTTGTAAGAGGGAATTGTCCCCATAGGTGAAATAATTGAATATATGTTACTATTTGTGGGGGCTACGTACGAACGAGGTGACGGGTAGTCTAGGACCCAGAAGCATGTTTTATTTGCCATACTTGTAACTTATTTAATGAATCTGGAAATAATTAAACCTTATCGAACTTGGTAAATAAATATTCTGGAAAAGTCTCCGAGTCCATTAAAAGAGAATTTTATCACTTTTTTGGGTAATTATTTTCCTGGTAAAATGTGAATTATTGTGTGAATGTGCGTATCTATGAGTACCTGAGTCACATATTTGATTCGCGAGCAGGGTAACTGTATTATTTATATATGACCGCGTCGCATGATCGATTCGCGAGCGGAGTAATAGATGCATCTATGGTTCGAGTTGTTCGACCCTTTGACAGTACACAATTTATATTTATCGTTGGTTTGAGCCGTTCGACCCTCGGCAGTTCTTGCGTATAATATTTGCTGAGTACTTTCTGAGACTTTGAACTGTTTACTGGCCTTGAATTATAAATTGTCAACTGAAATGACGAGCATTTAAGTTTGTATATGTAGAAGAAGTTGTTATTTTCTATCACTATTTTTTATTTACCTATGATATCCATGCTTAGTGTCATCCTTGTTTATATTGAATTGACCTTTAGAAAGTGTCAAAGTCGACCTCTCGTCACTACCTCTTCGAGGTTAGGCGAGATACTTACTGAGTACACGTTGTTTTCGTACTCATACTACACTTGCTGTGCATTTTTATTGCACAGGTACATGTATATATAGTGGCCCCGCTTGGCATCGTGGCATGGTTGATATGGGTACTTGGGTGAGCTGCACCTCTCGAGACGACCCGCAGCCAGCAGAGTCTCCATCAGATGTATTATATTGTACTTTTATTTCTTTGTCCAGTTTGTATTCCGGACAAACATTGTATCACATGTATACTTCCTAGAACTTTTTCTCATGCACTTGTGATGCCGGGTTCTGGGATGACTTTGGGATGTATTCATCGATTGAATTATTTAAAACATCGTTGTTACTCAGTAACTTTTTTTTATCTTTATATAATGAAATAAAAAGTAACCATTTTTAAAACTTCTAAAATAGGAATTTAATTAACCATTGAGTGTTGGCTTGCCTGACTGGGGTGTCCGGCGCCATCACGACCGTGATGGATTTTGGGTCGTGACATTTACCAAAACACTATCCAAAAATACAGTGAAGTTTTAGACGGCAATACCACACAAGAAGATAAGTTAATTTGTGTGGTATCCAATTTTTCGAGTGTTGTCTCTCTAGAAGAACCTGGTTCTTCTTGGTGTTCCAACTTCTACTGTTGTGGAATAATAAAAGCTAGTAAAGTAAAAACACAGAGATTTTTACGTGGAAAACACATGGCTCAAAAGGTGAAAAAACCACGACCTACTCCTCAGTAGGATTTGCTCAAACTCTTCACTAAAACTCTGAGCCAAACGGACTTACAAAATAAACTCTTTTGTAATCCTAGGACTAAGTCTAGTCCCTTCGTAGTAACTAGTCTCTAGCTAATTTCTACAAGCTTCTAGTTAACTCTAACTCGAACAATACGTACCTATTACAATTGCTTCTATGAAAGCTGAAAAGATACAATATTAAATCGCCTACTACAACTAACTAGACTCAATGACAAACAGATGGAACTGGTTCTTTTGGCTGGTCTGTAGCCCTTGTATTGCACAGTAATTCTGCTTGCAAAATATCTGGGAATTTTTCTTTCAGATCTTGATTCACTTCTGCACTTGTGCGTTCTTGATTCAAGCAAGAATACTTCAATTATTTATTGAGTGAGTTGTTGAGTTTGTCGTTCAGTTCTGGTACAACTCTACTTGGGAGAACGAGTTCGTATTAAACTCAATTTCCTTCCTTCATTACTGTCCTTGTTGAATTCAACTTCTATTCTCTTATCAATTTGAAAACTTTTCGCATTAGGAGACACTCTCCTTGTTCGTTGATACTTCACAATCGCATTCATCTCCTATGCATATACGGTTCATATGCCAACGCGTCAGGTCAAATATGTATGCTCTGATGGACCTGGCTCAACTGGTCAGACATTTGTCAATCTTCAAAACTATGCAGTGCCTTGGGTCAACAAATTCCCCCTTTTTGATGATGACAAACTCTGTGCTTCTCCCTGTATACACT
>MDKI01213598.1:0-34653 GCA_005239505.1 Nicotiana paniculata | reverse complement strand
ACGCCTGGCTAACGCCAGGGTGGGGCTGGCGTTTCAGCCCAAACGCCTGGCTAACGCCAGGCTAGGTCAGGCTGTTTGGCTCTGTCGCCCGGGTGTCCCCTTTCGCGTATTTTTCAACGTATTTGCATCCGTTTAGCTCCGTTTCTATTTCCAATTTACCTACACATAAAATAAACCCCATTAGGCACATACGACGTGTATTTTTATCATTAAAGCACATAAAATGCAAGGTATATAATGCTTAAAATCATGAATTCTAGCCACGCATCAATAGGAATCTAGTTTCTCAAATATGGCATTATAATCCTCGAGAAATATTCAGATAGGAGTTGGGGTAGTAGAAGGTACAATATAGGTGTTACGGAAATAAAAGAGAGTGTCACTAGGGTGACAACTGAAAATTCAAGTCAGAAGCAACCCTACGAGCTCAAGGGCGCGAAGGTAAGTAACTAAGTATAATGATCAGCGAGTAATAACATAAGAAATACAGTGGGGTATACAATGTAATAAGCTTGCAGCTTTATAAGAGTCAGAGGGTCTTCCCTAAGCACTGCAATGAAAGACCAGCTGAGGAAATAAAGAATAAGGCTTCAACATAAGCATAGTGACCTAAAGAAGAAGAGGTCTTGTAACACCAGTCTCACTATAATATTGTATGCACTCCAAAATAAAGTGGCACCTACCGTGGCTAATGAACGGGAAGAAGAAAAAATCAAGAGTTGATAATTGAGATCGTATGAGTTATAGGAAACTCCAGTATTCGTAGGCACTAAGATAAGCCAAGTATCCATGCAGCAAGTGGCAGAACAACCAAGAACAGTAATTGCTTACATTTAAGGATAACTGAGAAGGCATGAAAGGAAATCTATGGTGCTAGCATGTTAAAAGGAAGGTTGTGAGTAGTCCAAATAGATATGTGTAGGTCTCAAGCTAAAGTATGGTAGAGCAACAAGGTTTTAGCTAGACAAGAGTAAGGATAAGAAAAGGTGAGTGAGAAGGTGACAAGAATAGGTAAGTCCTCAAGATTAAACACATCACAACAAGAGAGTTGATGGTTTCCATAGAGTTATAAAAATCTCAGTATAGCATGAGTGAACTCAAAGGAGCTTAAAACTATGAGCATTTAGAAGAGATGAAATGCTACCCTGGTAGTAAAGTAAGGGTGTAATTGTGATAAATGATAAGAGGATAACGTTTAGGCCTTTGATTGAGTAATGATTTTGAGAACAGGGATTTATTGAGCTGCACGGGATTAGAACACCCTCATAAGATGAATCGCGTTATGATGCTATGAAATACAGTTATTGAAATATAGTATCATCCCTAAGTGGATCAAGAAAATCACTTCAAATGTTCCCCGATGCGGCATGAGCCCTAGTGACAATGTATTACATGAGAGGTTTCAAGTTATCAGTGGTAGATTATAGATCAACATTAAGGTGAATCAACAATAGATGGATGAAAGTCACAAATATGAGATGATATTAGGTTGTCATTATTAAGATGAACAGTAATAAGGAAGCATTAAATGGCTTAAATTTATACATATAGGATAAGGGGTGAGAGAGTAACCTAGAGTTGGGTGGCAGGCCTCGATAATAATAAACCGAAGTAAGAGTTATGGTACAGTATGACCTACCTAGTTGTGGTTAATCCATAAGCATAGATAACTGAGGCTATGAAACAATATATATCAATAGTCGTAAGTTCGACAAACTACCGAGTGAAAAAAATCAGTACACCTATAGATGCCCGGAGGGATAGCTTGTCGAGTTCTGTATATACTCCCAAAGAGAGGCCTAGAGATTGGCTAAAAGCTGGATAAAAAAGGAGAAAAGAGTCTCATAGGAGCACATACAAGGTCAGAATTATACAGGCTGCATAAAATAAGGTAGAAATAGTTACGATATTGGAAGAATTTCGACCATAAGTCGTGGTGTGAGAAAGAGTTTTAAAAGGGGGAATGCCCTAGCCTTTGGATTTACTCACCGAACAACTCCCTAGATGGAAAAAACAATATTAAAGTATTCGTAAGAGTTATTTCCTAAGATACAGATAAGTGCATTAGTCAACATTCGAGGAAGAATGTTCCAAAGGGGGGAATGATGTTACACCCCATATTTTCCTACGTGAGAGTACGTCATAAGTCAATTGATTTAAGCTCAAAAATGAGATCTTCTTTGAAAGTACATAAAGTAAGTTAATCATGTTACCTTGGAGGTTACAAATATTTAATATCATGAATAACAAGTACCAAAAGTATTGGAAATTTTAGAAGCTAAACCAATTGAAGAAAATAAGTTTCGTCGAAAGTCGACGAGTTTGGAATGTTATAACATGTACTTTAAGGTGAGACTGTGATTAATTACATGATAAGGAGGTTATTCTATGATTTGTTTTTTTCTTATGATATTCGTGTGATACGTTATGAAGTCAAGCAAGTTGTGGAACAAAGGTTGGCAAAGGTCTTCACAAGTTACATTCATAATGTGCTGAAAATTAGGTCAAATGTAACTAAGATTTTCTCCCAATGTACTTGGAATTATTGGATGATATACCTACCTAATTGAATATCTACGAGTCTATTTTCTAACGCATTTAACTGTTCATCAATACAACATCGGAGTAGAGAGATATTCGCTTTTTCGTGAGACTGCGCAAAGCAGCTCCCATGGAACCCTCAAAGTCGGTGTAAGCTCCACCTTGTATTTAAGTCAATTATAAATTATTTTCACTCATTTATATCGTTAAAAACAGTTCCTAAACCCTCCTAAATTCTCTCCAATGGTTCCTCCATGATTCTTGGGTGAAAACCTAAGATAAAAACATGAATCCAATGCTAGAAACCCCGTGGTGCTTGCTAGATCGTAGTTCTTCATCTTGTGGATGTTTTGGAGGATTCTTCAAAGTGAAGTAACCTCATGTCTTGTCTGGTTCTTGTTGATTAAGGTAATCATCAGTCACTCCTTCATACATATTATATTTTCAAGGTGAACTACAAGTGTTTACACTCGAACTTGAACACCAAAAGTTGTGGTGTCATTGAGGATAATTGTGGGCTGTGTTTGGCCGAAATTTCAAGTGTTTGATACTGTATAAGGTGATTATAACAGCCTACTAATTTTTCTTAAGCTTTCTTGTATGTTGGTTAAGTTGTTAGGATAATAAACTACAACATAATACTTGGATTAACTTAAGTCAATTCTATAGTGTTGTATTGCCATTGAAAGCTGTTGTAAGCTAAATATAACTTGGATTTCAACTTGAAGCTAGTGTAGGAGGTATGTGTATTTTGTTGTTGCAGGTGCTTAAGGTTATCTTGATATTGATTAAGTTAAATGGTTGGACTAGACATGAACTAGTGAATTAAGTTGAAAATTGGAAGAAGTTGGAGTTGTGGATTGTTTCCTTTGTTATAAATATATTGTATAAGGATGGAATCATTGATGAATTACTTCATTATCATATTAATGATGTTTTTAAGTTAATGTAATAAGTCTATAAGGGGTGATATGGGTTATACGGATTCCGATCGAGCTTGCCGCTCAAAATGATTGTTGAACTAATCGGAGAGCTTATTGTGAATTACATTGTTGTTTTTTGGGTTGTTTGGTGACTTTTGGTAACATATGGGATGTAGTAAAAATAGGGGAGGTGCTGTCCGTTTTCTTGTAGAATATTGGTTTTGAAATATGAGAGTTACAATGCTTATATAATGACGACGAAGTCGGGTTACTCATTGTAGACGTAAGAAGATCATATTGAGCTTGGTTGACGACTGGATACAAGATTGCAAAGGTGTGTTAAGGCTCTTCATTCATTCTTTTGGCATGATCTAAAGTGAAACGAACGTAACCAATACGCTATTTCATAATGAATCTACTCCGACCAAGTAAGGTTGTCCATGTTGTTGTTTCCTTACAAAGTTATTCTAAGAAAGTATGTATGATCCTTGAATCCTAGTAAAGTTCATATTGATGGTATGATGTCCATAATGTTAATCGAAGGTGCAACTACCTTACGTCACTCCGAAAGGTTTAGAGCGTGATTCCATGAGTCCAGTATGCATTATATATAGTATATATTTTACTCTACTGATCCGCGCTATAGTCGGCCGGGTACGACACCTATTGTACAACCACTGATCAGTTGGGTTTACCGAGCTCCACGTGGCCGGGTACGATTCTACCGAGCCTTATGATGGTCGGGTATGTTTTTACCGAGTCTTCTTTGAGGCCGGGTACGATATGATGACGATGATGCCACAGAGGTGGATGTTTTTAAAAGATTATGTATATATATGTATCACATATATATACATATGTGATACATATGTATATATATGCGGGTAGAGCAGGATTAGAGTGGATGACTGGGCTGTTTAATATTATCTTCAAGACAACGAGGATGTCGGATGAGTGGCGGTGGAGTACAATGGTTTCGGTGTACAAGAACAAAGGGGATACCCAGAATTTGTAACAACTATAGGGCTATCAAGTTACTAAGTCATTCAATGAATGTTTGGGAGAGGGTGGTGGAAGGGAGGATAAGAAGGGCGTTGTCTATATCGAAAAACCAGTTCGGGTTCATGCCGGGTCGTTCTACCACAGAAGCTATCCACCTTATCAGGAGGTTGGTGGAACTATACAGGGATAGGAATAGGGATTTGCATATGGTGTTTATTGACCTAGAGAAGGCATATGACAAGGTCCCTAGGGACGTCCTTTGGAGGTGTCTGGAGGTGAAAGGTGTGCCGGTGGTTTACATTAGGGCGATAGAGGATATGTATGACGGAGTTATGACTCGGGTTAGGACTGTGGGAGGTGACTCAGAGCCTTTTTCAGTTGTTATGGATTTACACCAAGGATCGACGCTCAACCCATTCTTATTTGCTCTAGCGATGGACGCACTAACACACCTTATCCAAGGAGAGGTGCCATGGTGTATGTTGTTCACTGATGATATAGTTATGATTGATGAGATGCGAAGCACCGTTAATGAGAGACTGGAGGTATGGAGGCAGACTCTGGAGTCTAAGGGTTTCAAGTTAAGTAGGACTAAGATGGAATATGTGGAATGTAAGTTCAACGATATGGCGGGGGAAGCGGATGTGGAAGTCAGGCTGGACTCACACGTCATCCTCAAGAGAGAAATTTTAAGTACTTAGGGTCAATTATCCAGGGTGATGGGGAGATTGACGAGGATTTTACGCATCGTATTAGGGTGGGGTGGATGAAGTGGAGGTTAGCGTCTGGAGTCCTGTGTGACAAGAATGTGCCACCAAAACTCAAAGGTAAGTTCTATAGAGCGGTGGTTAGACCGACCATGTTGTATGGAGCTGAGTGTTGGCCAATCAAGAATTCACATATCCAGAAGATGAAAGTAGCATAAATGAGAATGTTGAGATGGATGTGTGGGCACACTAGGCTGGATAAGATTAGGAATGACGATATTTGGGAGAGGGTGGGCGTGGCTCCCGTGGACGACAAGATGTGGGAAGCGCGTCTTAGATGGTTCAGACACGTGCGGAGGAGAACCCTAGATGCACCAGTTAGGAGGTGTGAGTGGTTGAATTTGGAAGGTATGAGAAGAGGTAGAGGGCGGCCTAAGAAGTATTGGAGCGAGGTGATCAGGCAGGACATGGCGCGGTTTCATATTTTCGAGGACATGGATCTTGATAGGAACATGTGGAGGTCGAGTATTAGGGTGGTAGGCTAGGGGTAGTCCAGAGTTCTTCCCTTGTTGTACCGGGTAGTCTGATAGAGTTTTGTTTAGGTTTGTTAGTGGTCTATGCTGTGTTCACATGGTTGGTTGCATAGGTTTGTGTTATTGTCCTTTCCCTTATTCGTGTTATTAATTTCTTTCTGGCATCTTTTGTTGTTACATGTCTTTTATTTTGTTTCCTTTCTGATATTATTGTCTCTCCTGTTGAGCCGAGAGTCTCCTGGAAATAGCCTCTCTACCCTTCTCGGGGTAGGGGTAAGGTCTGCGTACACTCTACTCTCCCCAGACCCCACTAGTGGGATTTTATTGGGTATGTTGTTGTTGTTGTTATATATATGTATCACACATTTCATGTCACTATCTCTTAGAGGCACTCAGATGCTACAGGTTGTATCTCCTATATTTCTCTTTACATTACTGTTCTTATTTATGCTTTTTTGCTTTATGTACTCAGTACTTTATTCGTACTGACATCCCTTTTGCATGGGGACACTGAGTTTCATGCCCACAGGTCCCGATAGACAGGTTGACAATCCTCCTAGTAGGCTATCAGCTCAGCAGAAGGTGTTGCTGCACTCCACTTGCTCCGGAGTTGCCTATTTGGTCAGTATGATTGGGACATGTATTGACTAGTATGGCGGGGCCCTGTCCCGACTTATATGACATTTATGTAGTCTTAGAGCCTTGTAGACAGATGTCACGTATATGGATACTTGTATGGCCTTGTCGGCCTATGTTTTGATTTTACAAAAGATTATGCCAGCCTTATTGGCCCGTATATCACATGTATAAGTTTCTATATAATGTTGGGTCATCCTATATCTAGTGTGCACTTATATTTTATTCTGGTTATCTCATGAAGACCCTTTCTGCCCATTTACCCACGATAGTATGATAAGAAAGATATGTTGCATTGGTACTCGATTGAGTAAGCTACCGGGTACCCGTCGTGGCCCTTCGATTTGGGTCGTGACAACCGCGCTTCATCTAATTGTGTGGAGTGCACATTTATGAGTGCAGACGCACACTTGAACTTGACTGGGACGTGGACCTTCTTCTGCGGACCGCACATTTGTTAGTGTGGCCGCACTTTGGATCTTGCGGCCGCACAATAATAGTGCGGTCCGCATATCATCAGATTTCCTAAAATCAACTTCTCTGAATCTCCTCCTCTGCGGACGCACAATAATTGTGCGGTCTGAAGGAAATCTAATAGTGTTGTTTCATTGTTTGCGGCCGCACACAGTATTGTGCGGTCTGCACTGTAGGCCTTTTTGCATTGTTTTGGTCTTTGTCCAATTTTGACTCCTTTTTGAGTTGATTTTTACTTTTTGCTCGTTTACCAATATTTCTTCAAGAAAGCACATTTCATTAGTTCTCGGGAATACCTTTAAGCATTTTTGAGCAAAAACGCAAGTAAAATATAGAAAATAAGCGGTCATAATTCCTACTTATCAACTCCCCCAAAACTTAAGCTTTTGCTTGTCCTCAAGCAATTAAGACAATTCCCACCTCCACTAGAAAAAATGATATTTCAGCTGGCCTAAGTTGAGTCAAACACAAATCTATTGGGACCAACAATTACCCACACGCTCATAAATTATTAACAAGCCTATGATTTGAATGTTGAAGAACAAATGGCTCTAATGTGACACTTGAGCATCAATGGTTGACTTTGTTTATCACGGAAGCTCGCACTTTCATGCAAGTCGTTATGGATTCCAAATTCCTCCTCCTATACTCTCTGGAAGCTCATCTCACTCGCGAATGAAGAATTCAAAACAATGACTCGAGAAAGACTCGCTCATCACTCCCAAAAGAATATCACAAGCCCAGCTCTAAGTACCATATGCTTGCCACCCATGTAGATAACCACTATTGTAAGCTTGCTCGACTTGAAATCACGTAGGGCTTTTTCGGCATTTAATGAAGGAGTTTGGATTAAGGAGGGACATTTCAGATCGGGATCGGTTCATCTTTCCTTTAGCACTTCATATTCTCTTGTTTGCTCATACTTTACCGACTCTTTGAGTCATTTTCTTTTCCCTTAGGGGGGTTAGAGAGACTTTATATCACTCTTTCTTTGTCATGCTACTCACAATCTCCTTCTTTGATTTCTCCATGCTTTGCACTTTTGCTTTCTTTTGCATCTTTTCAACCCTTTCACATTATTCACTTTATTTTTTGTGTTTTCTTTGTTCTTCCTTTCTTTTTCTTTGCCTTTTCCCCTTCTTCATTTATTTTGTCTTTTTGTTCCTTGAAACTATATTTAAGCTCATCGTCTTTTCCCTAAACTTATGTTTTTTCCATTTGAATCACATGAGTGCTAAAGAAAAGTTGGGTGCTAAGAAAGAGTCACTAGAAAATGGTTAAAGACTTGTAATGTGGTTATCGAATAAAAAGACTTTAGGCTAAAAATGGCTTACTAAGGATGATATCATTGGTGGGCCATGGAAGGTTTCAAAATGGGCCAGGGAGAGCCTACAATCACTTCTCAAGCCAAGCTAACTTGGAATTTTTCCTATAAACACATTCGGGGCAAGTTCTAGATGATTCACATGGGTAATTGGACTTGTAAACAAATACCTCACCTCTCACACACCCGGATTGGTAAAGAGAAAGGAGTTGAGGTCCCACACCAACCGCCTTCAAGATTGAAAATCACTAATGGTTCAACTAAACCACCCGATGATTGCCTAAGTCAACACAAGAGTCACAAGGTCACTAACTAGAGATATTTCTTTACAAAAACTTGTTTTTAATCATAAGCTCATATTTAAGTGTGTTGGCACCAAGTGAAGCATGTTAGAACCTTATTTATTCATTAACACTACTTGTTTCTACCTAAACATCAAAAACTGACTCAATCCCTTAAGAAGGTTGTCACGCCATCCATCGTTGGGAAGAGCCACCCGATTCACACAAGACCCACATTTGGAAAGAACCGTGGCATTAACAAAACCAAAGGCTTATTGTTCACTAAAACATAAAAAAAGCTAACAAATCAAAAAGAAGCTAATAAAGTAACTTAGAAGCTATACTATTAAGAAAGCAAAACGAAGAAGCTATGAAATAAACTACTGAAGGTAAAGCAAATGAATATATACAAAAGGGATGATTATATACATAATGAGGGATAAAATAAATATAAGAGAAAACTAAAAAGAGTATTAAATTTATTACAGGCCCAAATGTAATCAAATGTCATCAACAGTCATACAGATTATCAAAATTACCAAAATAGACCACCCCCAAGAAAAAGAACAAGCATTGTCTCCAATGCTTAGCAAATCAAAACATAAGAGGGTAGAGAGTAAATAAAACTCCCTATGTGGTCTCGGGGTGACTGGTAGCATCATCACCCTCAGTATCCTCTATCTGTATATCATCATCTCCGGGCTGAGGGACAACAGGGTTGGTGAGCAGCTGAAACATCTCCTCAGCAACGGGGGTAGTGGGATCTGGCTCGTTAGACTGGCCAGCTGATGCCTCTGCTGATGGTGCTGCTGGGTTAGTTGGTGTTGATGGACCTGTCTCCAACAGTAAGTCAAAGGGCAAGACATTTGCTGCTGCTAACTTCTTCATTTCATGTCTCAAACTCTCCACTGCTTTCTTCGATGCCTGGACTTTCCCATCTTATTCATGTGCTTGGCCAACTCCTCAATGGCACCCCTGAGCTACTGGAGTGTCCATGATAGTCTTCTGGTTGTCCAGAATCTTCTTTAATGTTTCCTCCACTGACGGAGGTACCTGTGACACTGCTGGAGTACAGGACTGCGCTGCAACAATACTGGATATGTCAGACAACTTAGAAGTGGATGTCTGCATCCAGTTGTTGAGGCTCGCCAAAGTCTAGGAGACTCGCAACGCAGTGAGAGGATAGGTGGACGAGGCTGGCACTGGAACTAAACTTGGTGGCCTAGAGGATGAAGGTGGTAGCATGGCGGTTGTCCCAGTGGAAGGTCTGGCTGCTGTGGAAGGCATGGGAGCTATAGATGGATCAGCAGCAGCCTCTGAACCTACCACGGATGGCTCGTCAGACTAACCAATGGTGGTAGTGCCCTTACCCTTGAACTTTGGGTTGTCCTCACTCTGCAAGTGATACCATGAAAAAGGCCTCTTAGCTTTTACCTTTGTTTCGTATGGCTTTGGCTCCACCTTTGCATCATTGAAGTACTCTGTGAGGGTGTTCAGATAGGGGTAGGACTTTGCACTTTTCTGGACCGCCAATTTTATTTTGGTTGACATGATGGCACCCACATTGATCGGGTACCCCCCTCCCCCCCATAATAGAAGCCACCAGAACTGCTCGGGGAAGTGAAAGGATGTTCTCATTCAAGCTCGAATCAATCCTGCTACACACAAAGGTTTTCCACCCTTTAGCTTCGAAATTGAGGGTGGTTCGAAGGATAGGAACTCCTGCTATGATCCATGGTGGTGGTGGTCCTCGGGCAGCTAAAATCTCAGCTAGCCTAGGGCAAACTGCTTCACCCAGAGCTAACTTCTCTAAGTACTGGACTGCCTCCACTTTCTCAAAATCGACATAAGCATTCAAAGTGAAGGCATCGAAACGGCTTTCAAATTTCTCACTTCCGTCACTTTTGTTCCCGTTTTGATGTGAGCTACATTTGCGTAGAACTCCCTGACTAAGTGCTCATTTGCGTCTAAGACACTGCCGGTGAACCACTTCCACCCCTTTCTCTCCCGAAAATGCGACATTTGGATTGTGAATATCCAAGTCCTTTATCAATAACTTTCGCTCAAGTGTAAGCGATCTCATGGGCCATAACTCCTGGAATATGTTAAATGCTGACAGGCAAACAAATCTATCTTCCCACATTTCCCTCTTCTTTGTCCTCTCAAGACCACCCACTTGAGTGTCTCCCCCTATTGAATCATTAGGGACATCATCATCATCGACATCAATAGGTTTCAGAGGAGTAGGTGAAGAGGAGGGCTTGGAACCCTGGCTTCCCGCATCAAAATCAACAGAAGAACTGTATGTAAGCTCATTGCGCAATTGATAGTGCCTAGTAGGTTGAGGTGGTTGGGACTGGGGCTTAGGCTAGACCTCCATAGACTGACCCTCGGAGACTTCTCTTGATGGTTCATACGAGCTGGATTCTGAGGGCTCTGTGGCCTTTCCTTTACCGGTGGTCGGCTTATTGGTATAGGTTTTGATTGCACTCCTAGAGGGTGAGTGCCTTTACCCCTTCCTCGGGAGGATTCACCTCTCCCATTTGAAATATCGCCTCTACCACGTGATCTAACAATTTCCTACAATACAAGTTACATATGTCAGTTGAATTCAAAGCAAGTAAAACAGTTGCAGATAATCACTCATCAAAGAGACAGTGCAGACCACACAATTCTGAGTGCGGACGCAGAATGTCTAGTGCGGACCACACAATTTTGAAGTGCAACCGGAAATACTATAGTGTCGACCGCAAAATTGTAAGTGCGGCCGCACATCCTCAAGTGCGGAACGCACAATTTTAATTGCGGCCGCACAAGTCCAAACTTGAAAGTTCTGATTCTCTGAAGTTTCAGAGTGCGGTCGCGCACATTTTTATGCAGCCGCACACTTTTTCTGCGGACTGCCAAATTTTGAGTGCGGTCCGCACATTTCAAACACACCAATTCCCTATTCTACCAGTTATGCGGACCACACAAAAATGTGTGTGGCCACACAATTCAAATAGTGTCGGCCCTAACCTTAGAGTTCTTGCAATTTTTTCACAAATTAAGCATGGTGTGCACACATTGAAAAGATTAGTGGTCTACCCAGTCCATAATGAAGATGTATGAAACTACCCATATGATTTTGAAGCACAAATTAAGCACATTTGTCATTTTTAGGCGTAAATAACTAAACTAATAAAAGAAAAACAAAAACAAAATTGAGAAAAATGAACAAAAATCTACATGAATTGAACATACCAGTAGTGAATGATGCATGTAAGAATCTAGCTTGATGAATTGAGTGAGATTTGTGAACAATTTTTGGCTTGCATAGTGTTTTCTTGGGCTTGGGAGTTCATAGAGCATAAAGTGTGAACAATGGTGTTAAGCCCTATTTATACACTAGCAAAGTCGGTCAAAATCTCACCTGAGTGCGGCCGCACAATTTCCAGGGCGGTCCACATTCCTTACCTGTACATGGATGGAACTCTGCAGTCCGCACAAAAATGAATGCGGTTGCATAACCTTGTGCGGTCCGCATAATTTTGTGTGCGGCCGCATTTTGGGCATTTTCCTACAAAACCAAACTTCAGAGAGTTGGTGAATTTGGGTCCCCAGTTGTGTGGCCGCACAAGGAATTGCTCAACTGCAGACCCTTCTTTGCGATTGCAAACAATTTTGTGCGGTCCGCATTAGTTCAACACTTGGCCAATTTTTGAAGATTTTCCCTGTGATACACACTCATTCCTGCAATTCACTTCAAAACCGGTTATCTCAATACAAAACCTATCTAAAAAGAAGAAAAATGAAAAAAAATGGGTTGCCTCCCAAGAAGCGCCTGATTTAACATCGCGGAACGATGCAGGTTACCATTAATCACTTGAAATGAAGCAGCACCACAACGTGGTCATCATCAACCTTGCCAAGATAATATTTCACTAGTGACCATTGACTCTAAACATTTCATCGTGTTTGGTCTTCAAGTCTAATGCACCAAAGGGTGTCACATGCACAACTTCAAATGGGCCACTCCACTTGGATTTCAACTTTTCCAGAAACTTCCGCAATCGAGAATTAAACAATAGCACAAGATCGCCTTCTTTGAACTCTTTATTCTGGATATACTTGTCATGGAGGTACTTCATCTTGTCCTTGTACAAGGATGAACTTGAATATGCATGGAACCGGAATTCATCAAGCTCATTAAATTGTGCCACCCTTAAGTTGGCGGCGACATCCCACCCAAGATTAAACTTCTTCAATGCCCGCATAGCCTTGTGCTCAAGTTCCACCGGTAGGTGACAAGCTTTCCTGAACACGAACCGATACGGGGACATACCAATTGGTGTTTTGTAAGCCGTCCTATAAGCCCAAATAGCATCATCAAGTTTCTTCGACCAATCCTTCCGGTTGGCATTCACGGTCTTTGACAAAATGCTCTTGATCCCCCGGTTGGAGACTTCAACTTGTCCACTTTCTTGAGGATGATAGAGGGTCGACACTTTATGAGTGACACCATACTTTGAGAGTAAAGTATCAAAAGCTTTGTTGAAAAAGTGCGATCCCCCATCACTAATAATGGCCCTTGGAGTGCCAAACCTTGTGAATATGTTATTTTTCAAAAATGCCACCACACTCCGAGCTTCATTGTTGGGAAAAGCCACGGCTTCGACCCATTTTGACACATAATCCACAAGTACCAATATGTAAGTGTTCCCACAAGAGCTCACAAACGGACCCATGAAATCAATGCCCCACACATCAAAAATGTCAATCTCCAAGATGGTAGTGAGGGGCATCTCATTTTTCTTGGAAATCCCACCGGCCCTTTGACATTCATCACAATGCTTGACAAGATAACTAGCGTCCTTGTAAAGGGTAGGCCAATAGAATCCAAAACTCAACGCCTTTGTAGCCGTTCTCGGTCTACCATGGTGACCACCATATGGTGAAGAGTGGCAAGCCTCAAGAATTCCCAATTGTTCTTCCTTCAGCACACATCATCGAATCACCCCATCGGTACAAATCCGGAAGAGATAAGGCTCATCCCAATAATAGTCAAGGCAATCCCGTTTGAGATTCTTCCTTTAGTTTGAAGAGAACTCATTCGGTACAATGCCACTCACAAGATAATTGGCTAAGTCGGTGAACCATGGCATACCTGTCATAGAAATGTCGAGGAGTTGCTCGTCAGGAAATGAATCATTTGTCTCAAGGCCATCATTTGGCCTCCCCTCCTCCCCCAAACGAGACAAGTGGTCTGCCACTTGGTTTTCACTACCTTTGCGGTCTTGAATCTCTAAATCAAACTCTTGTAAAAGAAGTACTCACCACATTATTCTTGCTTTAGATTCTTTCTTGCTTGTCAAATATCGAAGCACCGCATGGTCGGTGTGAACAATTACCTTTGTACCCATCAAGTACGGGCGAAACTTCTCCATAGCAAAGACAATAGCAAGGAGTTATTTTACGGTCACTGTGTAGTTGACTTGGGCATCATTCATGGTCTTACTAGCATAGTAGACCGGATGGAAGATTTTGTTGATATGTTTCCCCTATACCGCTCCAACTGCCATATTACTTGCATCACACATGAGCTCAAAATGTAAGCTCCAATTCAGTGTGGTGATAATAGGAGTAGTAGTCAACTTATACTTGAGAAATTCGAATGCTTTCATACAATCTTCGTTGAAATGTAACATGGCATCCTTCTCCAAAAGTTTGCACAAGAGGTTTACCACCTTATAAAAATCCTTGATGAATCAGCGATAGAACCCCGCATGACCCAAGAAGATGATTACTCCCTTCACTGATGTAAAGGGAGGGAGTTTGGGGATCACTTGAACTTTGTCTTTATCAACCTCAATACCATGCTTTGAAATTTTGTGGCCAAGTACAATGCCTTCCTCGACCATGAAGTGATATTTCTCCCAATTCAAAACCAAGTTTGTTTCCTCACATATTTCCAATACCTTGTCCAAGTTTTCCAAGCACTCTTCAAAAGAATTCCCCACCACGAAAAAAGCATCCATGAAAACCTCAAGAAAGTCCTCTACCATATCGGTGATGATAACCATCATACACCGTTGAAAAATCATTGGTGCATTGCATAACCCAAATGGCATCTGCGAGAATGCGAAAGTACTATAGGGACAAGTGAAAATGGTCTTCTCTTGGTTCTCAGGAGCAATAAGAATCTGATTGTAGACGGAGTATCCATCAAGGAAGCAATAAAAAGTACGTCCGACCAACCTATCCAACATTTGATCAAGAAATAGAAGCGAAAATGATCTTTCCGACTGATTTTGTTGATCTTCCTATAGTCCATGCACACTCTCTACCCTGTGACTGTTCTTGTGGGAATCAATTCATTCTTTCATTTGTTATCATGGTCATCCCCCCTTTTTTTGGGAAATATTGAACCGGAGAGGTCCACGAGCTATCGAAAATGGGGTAAACAACCCCGGCATCCAACCATTTGATGATCTCCTTCTTCACGACCTTTTTCTTTGCTTCATTTAATCCTCTTTGATTTTACATGGAGGGTTTGGCATCCTCCTCCAAAATAATCTTGTGCATGCAAAAGGCGAGGCTTATACCCTGAATATCCTCCAAGGTCCATCCTATAGCTTTCTTCCTCTTTTGGAGAACTGCCAAAGTAGAATCTACATGAACGTTAGTCAAGCAAGAGGAAAGAATAACAGGTAAAGTGGAACAAGGGCCAAAAAACTCAACCTGAGATGTGAAGGCATAGGCTTTAACTCCAAAGTGCGAGGCTCCTCAATTGAGGACTTTGTTGGAGGTGTCTTTCGGTTCAAGATCTAAGGACAATTTTTGGGGTTCGTAAGTATATGACCCCCATTCCTTGCAAAGAATTGACACATTCCACAAAGCCCTCCTTCTCATCCTCATCAAGATTAAGCAACACAGTTTCCAAGGTATCCTCAACATTCATCACAACACTAGCATCATTAACAATCACTTCGGTCATTAAGTCCACAAATGAACAAACTTTGTTGCTATTTGGTTGCCTCATTGATTTGCACACATGGAAAACCACTTTTTCATCACCCACCCGGAAAGTGAGCTCACCGGATTATACATCAACTAAAGCCTTACCCATAGCAAGGAAAGGTCTACCCAAGATAATAGGCACCTCATAGTCAACCTCACAGTCAAGAATCACAAAGACCGCTGGCAGGATGAACTTATCAACACGAACTAACAAATCATCAATGATACCCAATGGCCTCTTCATAGTCCGATCCGCCATTTGCAACATCATATATTTGGGTCTTGGTTGCCCAAGTCCTAAAGTTTTAAACACAGAGTAGGGCATCAAGTTGATATTTTCACCTAAATCACATAAAGCTTTGGCAAAGTCGCCGCTCCCAATAGTGCAAGGGATTGTGAAAGCATCGGGATATTCCAATTTGGAGCCATTGAGTTCACAATAGCTCTCACGTGATGTGTCATCTTGATGGTCTCAAAGTTCATTGAAATTTTCTTTGTTGCCAAATCCTTCATGAACTTTGCATAACCCGGTATTTGTTCCAACGCTTCAACCAATGGAACATTAATGGACAAACTCTTCATCATATCAATAAACTTCTTGAATTGGTTTTCACTATTTTGCTTTATGAGTCTTTGAGGGTATGGAGGAGGAGGCCTTGGTATTGGTGCTTTGGCCTTTTGCACTACCGGTTTTGGTATGTCAATCACATGTTCCCTAGACGGGTTCACTTATTCTTGTGTCTCCTCCACACTTTCATCAATTTCAATTCTCACCTATTCATTAGCTTGAACCTTATTACTTGGAATGTCATCTTCTTGAATCAACACATCATCATCCACAACTCTTCTTTGCTTTGAGGCACTTGCCTCCCCACATTTTCCACTCCGTGTGGTTACGGCCATAACATGTCCCATATTGTTCCCACTTTTTGGGTTCACCACCGTATCACTAGGTAGTGCCCCCTTAGGACGAGTGTTCAAAGCTTGCAATATTTGGCCAAGTTTAACCTCCAAATTGAGGAAGAAGTGTTGTGGGAGGCTAATTGAGCATCAGAGTCGGCATTTTTCTCCAACATTTTGAACATTTTTTCAATCCGTCCCATTTCATTATTGGAAGAACTAGAACCTTAAGACGGATATGGAGGCGGGTTGCTTGGTTGTTGATACATCGGGGGCCTTTGAAAGCCCGACCCCCGATTCCCTTGGTTATTATTGTTCCAACCCCCTTGGTTGTTGCCTCCCCAATTGCTTTGATTGTTTCCACCCTAATTGCCTTGATTATTGCCTCCCCAACTGCCTTGGTTACCTTGATGATTCCAATTTCCTTGATTATTGTTATTTCCCTAATTGCCTTGATTGTATTTACCACCACTCCAATTGCCTTGGTGACCTTGGTTGTTCCAACTTCCTTGATTTCCTTGTGATCTCCATTGTTGTTGATTTTGTCCTTGAGCATTATTTCTTTGACCTTGATAATTGTTGACAATTTCACTTCTTCTTCTTTCTCATTGTACGAATCACCTTGGTCATACCCACTATCATCTTGCACAAATTGTTTCAGACAGTTTTGTACTTGTTGACCTCTTTGCCGTCTCTTGTTCATCATCATATTCACACCTTCCATCGCATTCACTTGTTTCGGCCCTTGAACTTGTTGAAGCTGAGCTTTGGCCAATTGGTTCATTGTGGTTGTCAACCTGGCAATAGCTTGCCCATGATCATGTAGCTCCTTGTGTAGGTGAATGACATTTGGGTTACCTTGAGGAGCATTGGACCTACTTTACCACACCGACGAGGTATCCGTCATATCATCCAAAATTTCATAAGCTTCGGCATAAGGTGTGTTCATGAAGTTCCATTCGGCGAGTTGATTTACCACACATTGATTTGTTGTGTTGATCCCTCTGTATAAGGTTTGTTGGATCATGTCCTCGGTCATATCATTATTCGGGAAATCTTTAACCATGGCACGATATTTTTCTCAAATCTCGTGCAATGGCTCATTGGGCTCTTGCTTGAACGCTAGAATTTCATCCCGTAGTGTAACCATGTGCCCCGGAAAGAAGAATTTGGCAATGAATTTTTCGGCCAACTCATCCCATGTATGGATGGAATGATTGGGTAGTATCTCTAACCTATCCAATGCCTTTCCCCCTAGAGAAAAGGGAAATAGCCTCAAACGCAGTGCATCCTCGGAAACATTTGTTTGCTTGCTCCCCCAACAAGTTTCAATGAAATCCCTTGAGATGCTTGTAAGCATTTTGGCGTGTAGGGTCGGTGAAGAATCCCCGTTGCTCAAGTAGTGTATGCATCACATTGGTGATTTGGAAGTTGTCCGCCCTAATATGGGGCGAGACTAGCATAACCCTCATTCGGCAACACCCGGTGCACTACCTCTCTTGGTGGAGGTGGGGGAGAGACGGGAATATTATCAAGAGGCGGTCAGCCTCGCCTATTTTCTTGAGGTTCGGGATGAAGCTCATCACCTTGATAATCGTCCACTTCCTCCCCCAGTGAAAAAGTCTCGATGGGCTCACTGTTGAGAGCCATTTTCGTACCTATAAGCAATTCAAAAATAAAATTTGTTGCTCTGAAGTAAAAGAAGACAAATCACACAAAAACCTAGATATATAGCTAAATCTATTTAACTCCCCGGAAACGACGCCAAAAATTGATCTCGCCCAAACTCACACAACAAATATAGGTAGTGAGGCGGTCGAAGCAATAATAAAAACCCAACGCAAGTCGGGGTTGAATCCTCAGGGAGTTAGATTTTGGATTAGGTATATACATAGTGTGAATGTATGATATGCTCTAGATTACTCCTCCACATTCTCGATTGTGGTTTCTACTTCTACTTTAAGCTATTGGTTGCAATTGTAAAACTAGGAGACAATATTTTTGGCTTTGGTTGTTTTTCAAGTGATAAAAGATCTAGGGTTACGACTTCCTCCTACTTGGTTACCTAACAGATTTAGAGCTTTAGGGCATGTTTGGTTGATCGGGATACAATATAGAAATCACACTCAATTACTCACTCTATACCTCTCGGTAGTTTGAATGAATTTGCCCGATTTGGCTTTCTCAAGTCCAAATGGGTATTTCAAAAAGCAAGTGATAAATGTTTTAGTCGGGTCTCACTATCTCTAGGTAAAAATGACCCTTTAATTGAGGCTATCAATTTCTTGATTTCACCCCAATTCCTAGTTAGCCAAGTTTTCCTAGACTAAGTCTCTCTTTCTCAAGTAGAGACTAAGTCTAATAGGCATGGATCAATGTTTGCAACCTTTAATTCTAGATTTCAAGCAAGAAAAAGGCTAAATATCATACACCTAATCATAAATCAACCCTAAATCAATAACCCATTAAGTACCCATACTGGGGTTGGTTCACAACCCTAGCTAAGGGTTTAGCTACTCATAGAAAATAAAGAAATAAAAGAAGAAATTAAGATAGAATGTACAATAATTTATTAAGGAAAGAAAATCTAATGTTTAGAAGCTAATCTAGTACAATATTACTCAATACAATAAATAAAATGGCTCAGGGGCTCTACACTTACATAACTTCACCTAAAATGACAAGAAGTTCTATTTATACTAAGCTGAAAATATCTGACCAAAATGCCCCTACGGAGGTTGTGCGATCGCACAATTCTGTGTGCGGTCCGTATGTTGAGATTGACTGGCCAATTGGACTTCATGCGGTTGCATAAAATTGGGATGCGTCCGCAATTCATCAAATCGTGTGGACCACACATTTCTGAGTGTGGCCGCACTTTGGCTCTTGCAGCCGCACAATAATAGTGCGGTCCGCATTCTTTAAAGGAAATATAACAGTGCTCTTTCATTGTTTGCGGCCGCACACAGTATTGTGTGGTCCGCACTGTAGGCCTTTTTGTATTGTTTTGGTCCTTGTCCAATTTTGACCTCTTTTTAGTTTATTTTCACTTCTTTGGCTCGTTTCATAATCCGGCAAGAAAGCACATTTCATTAGTTCTCGGGAATACCTTTAAGCATTTTTGAGCTAAAACGCAAGTAAAAGAGAGCAAATAAGCGGTCTAAATTATTACTTATCAAGGGGATATTTTGATGTGGAGATATGGATCGCATCAAGAGGTATCGTCCCCGCCTTTTGGGAGGTACAGCTCAGTAGAGGAGTCAGCCCATGACTTTAGCACCAGTTAGTTCACCATCCGCCCAGCCAGCTCGGGGTCAGCTAGGGGTCGCCCTAGAGGGGGAGGCTGATCAGGGGGCGGCCAGGCCAAATTCTATGCTCTTCCCGACAGACCAGATGCCATTGTTTCAGATGCTGTGATTATAAGTATCGTCTATGGTTTCCACAGGGATGCCTTTGTATTATGACCCTGGTTCCACTTATTCATACATGTCCTTTAATTTTTCCCATTATCTGGATATGCCCAGTGAGTCTCTAGTTTCATCTGTTCATGTATCTACGCTGGTGGGCTATACTATTGTTGTGGACCGTGTATACTGGTCGTGTGTAGTGACTATTAGGGGTCTAGAGACGAGAGTGGATCTCTTGTTACTTAGTATGGTCGATTTTGACGTGATCTTGGGTATGGATTGGTTGTCCTCATTTCATGCTATTCTAGATTGTCACGCTAAGGCCGTGACGTTGGCGATGCCGGGGTTTCCAAGGGTTGAGTGGAGCAGTTATATAGACTGTGTTCCCAGTAGAGTGATCATACTTGAAGGCTCAGTGGATAGTTGAGAGAAGGGTTGTCTATCTTATTTGGCATTTGTGAGGGATGTTAGTGCAGAGAACCCTACCATTGATTCTGTTCTGGTGGTGCGAGATTTTCTGGATGTGTTTCCTGCAGACCTGCCAGGCATGCTGCCTGATAGGGATATTGACTTTGGTATGGATTTGGTGCTAGGCACTCAGCCCATTTCTATTCCATTGTATCGTATAGCACCAGCTGAATGGAAGGAATCGAAGTAGCAGCTTCACGAACTCCTTGATAAGGGGTTTATTCGACCTAGTGTGTCACCTAAGGGTGCACCAGTCCTATTTGTGAAGAAGAAGGATGGTACTGTGAGAATGTGCATTGATTACAGCAATCAAACAAGGTCACAATTAAGAAACTTATCCTTTGTCGCGCATTGATGATCTATTTGACCGGCTCCAGGGAGAAAGGGTTTTCTCCAAGATTGATTTGAGGTCAGGGTATCACCAGTTGAAGATTCAAGACTCAGATATTCTTAAGACATCTTTCAGGACCCGATATGGACATTATGAGTTCCTTGTGATATTCTTTGGGCTCACCAACACCCCAACATTTATGCATCTAATGAACAGTGTATTCCAGCCTTATCCTGAATCGTTCGTTATTGTATTCATTGATGATATCCTGGTGTACTCTCGTATCCAGGAGGAGTATGCCAAACATCTGAGGATTGTGTTGCAGTGGTTGAGGGAGGAGAAGCTATATGCAACGGTCTCCAAGTGTGAGTTTTCGCTCAATTCAGTGGCGATGTTAGGGCACGTGGTGTCTAGTGAGGGTATTCAGGTGGATCCGAAGAAGAAAGAGGCGGTTCAGAGTTGGCTCTAACCGTCCTCAACCACGGAGATTCGGAGCTTTCTTGGTTTGGTTTGTTATTACCGTCATTTTTTGGAGGGTTTCTCATATATTGCATCGCCCTTGACCAAATTGACCCAAAAGGGTGCGTCTTTCAGGTGGCCGGATGAGTGCGAGGAGATTTTTTAGAAGCTCAACACTGCTTCGACCACAACTCTAGTTCTAGTTCTACCATCAGCTTCTGGTTTGTATACAGTGTATTGTGATGCTTCTAAGATTGGTATTGGGAGTGTTTTGATATAGGAGGGTAGAGTAATTGCTTATGCTTCGTACCAGTTGAAGCCCTATGAAAAAAACTATCATGTCCACAACCTTGAGTTAGCAGCTATTGTTCATGCCTTGAAGATTTGGCGGCACTATTTGTACGGTGTACATTGTGAGATTTACACCGATCACCGGAGTTTGCAGCATTTGCTCAAACAGAAGGATCTTAACTTGCATCAGCGAAGGCGGTTAGAGCTACTTAAGGATTATGATATCACCATTTTTTACCATCTCAGGAAGGCCAATATGGTGGCTAATGCTTTGAGTCGCCGGGCAGAGAGTTTGGGGAGCTTAGCATATATACCAGTAGAAGATAGGCCATTGGCATTGGATGTTCAAGACTTAGCCAGCCAGTTTGTTAGATTGGATATTTCTGAGCCAAGTCGAGTATTGGCTTGTGTGGTCTCTTGATATTCTCTTTATGATCGTATCAAGTAGTGTCAGTATGATGACCCCCATATGCTTGTCCTTAAGGACACGGTCAAGCAGGGTGATGCTAAGGAGGCCACTATTGGGGATGATGGTGCATTGAGGATGCAGGGCAAGCTATGTGTGCCCAATGTGGATGGTTTGCATGATTTGATTCTCCATAAGGTTCACAGTTCGCAGTATTCTATTAATTCGTGTGCCGCGAAGATGTATCAGGACTTGAGGCAGCATTACTGGTGGAGGAGAATGAAGAAGAACATAGTGGAGTATGTAGCTCGGTGTTTAAATTGCTAGCAGGTGAAGTATGAGAATCAGCGGACAGGTCAGTTGCTTTAGAAGTTAGATATTCCGGGGTAGAAATGGGAGCGAATCACTATGGATTCGTTGTTGGGCTTCCACGGACTCAGTGGAAGTTTGATGCAGTCTGGGTGATTGTGGATAGGCTGACCAAGTCGGCTCATTTCATTCCTGTGATGACTACCTATTTTTTTGAGCAACTGGCTCAAGTTTATATCCACGAGATCGTCAGGCTTCATGGCATACTGGTATCTATCATCTCTGACTGGTGTACGTAGTTTACATCACGATTTTGGAGGTCCGTACAACATGAGTTGGGTACTCGAGTGGAGTTAAGCACAACATTTCACCCTCAGATGGACGGAGAGTCCGAGAGCACTATTCAGATATTAGAGGATATGCTCCGTGCGTATGTAATGGAGTTTGGACGTTTGTGGGATCAGTTCTTGCCACTTGCGGAGTTTGCCTACAACGACAGTTATTAGTCAAGCATCCAAATGGCACTGTATGAGGCTCTGTATGGTAGGTGGTGTTGGTCTCCAATGGGTTGGTTCGAGCCGGGCGAGGCTAGGTTATTGGGTACAGACTTGGTTTAGGATACTCTGGAGAAGGTTAAAGTGATTCAGGATCAACTTCGCACAACCCATCCCAGACAGAAGAGTTATGCGGATCGGAATGTTCACGATGTTGCATTCATGGTTGGAGAGTGGGTCCTGCTCCGGGTGTCACCCATGAAGGGTGTTATGAGGTCCGAAAAGAAGGGCAAGCTGAGCCCAAGGTTTATCGGCCCATTTGAGGTGTTGCGACGTGTTGGGGAGGTTGCTTATGAGCTTACCTTGCCTCCCAGTCTAGCAGGAGTTCATCCAGTATTCCATGTTTCTAAGCTTTAGAAGTACCACGACGATCCATCTCACGGGTTGGATTTCAGCTCGGTCAAGTTGGACAAGGATTTATCTTATGTTGAGGAGCTGGTGGCGATTTTGGACAGGAAGGTTCAAAAGCTGAGGTCAAGGAACATTGCTTCCGTGAAGGTTCAGTGGAGGGGTCAGCCGGTCGAGGAGGCAACTTGGGAGAGCCGGTCGAGGAGGCCCTTTAATTTGACTTGGCATGCCTTGTCATTTTGACACATGGCACGATCCTATTGGCCCGTCTGACTTGGCGTGCCACATCATATGACACGTGACACCAAATTGTGCCTCTAGGATGATGACATCTTGGGCTTAATGAAATGCGCTCATCACTTTAGCTCATACAATGGATTAAGACTTATATATATATATATATATATATATATATATCATATTTATATATTTATTTTATTTATATTAGCCCATAATATTTATTTGGACCAATATATCTTTAATTTAAAATATAGTCCAAATATTTTATGGATCTAATTTTAATAAAATTTATATGACTAAAAATTCCCCAACTTCAAGACTTATTGGGGTGTAGACTAATTGAAACCCACATATTGCACTTGAAGTACACGTTAAAGACATATTTGTTCTCTTAAAAGTTATCGAGAATTGAACTTTCTCTTTATTTGAAACAATTACCATATTACAATGGCATATGTAAAGATACATAATGACCAAACATTAGTCATCACGTAAGAAAGCTTATGAAAACCTTTTTTTTATTTCTTGAATTAAAGAAAAGTTTTCACTTCATTTGATATAGCAATTTGAACCACTAAGGTACGTGACTATCCATGATCAGAAGACTTAATCCATATAGAATTGCCTTCTTTTATAGAGTTGTATGTGTCTTTCATTCTCCGACTAGAATTGTAAAAATGCAGGCTCATTATGCACAACTAACATTCTTCAGGTTTGAGTAGGAATAGAATTATAGTGTCCTAATGCATAGTGGAAACTAAATGTGCTAGACGCCTTTTCAATTGATCCCACATCGAAAGACATCTTCTCAACAATCTATTTGGGGTCTCTATAAATAGATACATGTTATTCATCTTGTAGGCATTAATTTTCCGGGCCTTTTGAAGATTATAAGGCAAGAGCACCGTGAAGGTAAGCTCCTTTTTTTTGCGTTTTCCTTTGCTTTTTTTTTTGTAGGCCAAGAAGAGAATACAAGTTCTTGCATGAAGATCGTTATCTTAGAGTGTGAAGCAATGGTTACTCATCCCAGCCCGAATATCGGAGAGATTACTCTTAAGGTGGCCCACATATCGAAGAGATTACTCTCAAGGTGGCTCGAACATCGGAGATATTACTCTCAAGGTGTGAATGGATGGATACTCATCACGGCTAGAATATCGGAGAATTACTACCTGAGTATCGGAGAGATTACTCTTAGGGTGGCCCGAATATTAGAGAGATTACTCTCAAGGCGATCCGAATATCGGAGAGACTACTCTCAAGGTGGCTCAGATATCAGAGAGATTACTCTCAAGGTGGATCAGATATCGGAGAGATTACTCTCAAGGTAGCCCCGATATCGGAGAGATTACCTAAAGGTGCAAAGAGATGGATACTCATCTTGGCCAGAATATCAAAGAGATTACTCTCAAGGTGGCCCAAATATTGAAGAGATTACTCTCAGGGTGCGTAGGTTCATACGGCATATCAAATACAAGTACACGGAAACAAATAGACAGACAAATCCTCAACCATCATATGGGAGGACAAATCCACAGCAACATATAGAAGGAAAATTCATAAAGATGCCAACTCAAGGTGCAAAGGGACTTGCATGTCCACCGTAAGATTGAATAGTTATAGTTCCTTTTAAAGACAAACCCATGAAGACGCCAACTTTAGGTGCAAAGGGACTTAAATGTCCACCTTAAGATTGTAAAATTAGAAAGCTTCAACTCGAAGACTTGGTGGACTTGATGACATCGACTTGAACACTTGGAAAACTTTGAAAATTTGGCGAACTTTGCAGACTTCAACTTGAAGACCGATTGACTAGAAGACTTCAACTTGGAGACTTGGAGGGCTTAAATATTTCAACTTGAAGAGCGGGGAACTGAAGACTTCAACTTAAAGACCGACGGATTTGAAGACTTAAACTTGGATACTTAGAGAGCTTAAATATTTCAACTTGAGGAGCCGCGAACTTGAAGACTTCAACTTGAAGACCGACGGATTTGAAGACATCAACTTGGAGACTTAGAGCGCTTAAATATTTCAACTTGAAGAGTCGCGAACTTGAAGACTTCAACTTGAAGACCGACGGATTTGAAGGCTTCAACTTGGAGTATTGGATGGATTAAATATTTCAACTTGAAGAACAGCGAACTTGAAGACTTCAAGTTGAAGACCGACGGACTTGAAGATTTGGTAAGCATAAAGATATAGTGAATCTTCGGGCTTCAATGCAAATACTAAGTAGCCTCCTAAAAGACTAAAATTATTCCATTAAAGATACCGATTTACCATAGAGGCTTTCCCCCTTTAAATCAAATGGGATCCAAAGTTTAATAGAATAATGGTATCTCAGCTTGATTTTTGAGTATTGATTGAATAAATTACATTTCATCGTACTTCATTCCGACAACTATTGGGGCATTAAGTATATTTTGAACTTATGCGACTGAACTTAGAATTAAACTTTAAGTTGCCTACATACCTCGGTGAAGAGGATCAAGTCATATTGTACTTCAGAATGGGTGATTTTGTTTTCTTTCTTTTTATGTCCTAACTTTTGCCTAGGCCGCTTCTTTCGAGGTTTTTAACCTAGTGGACTTTTTTTAATGTCCTAACTTTTTCCTAGGTAGCCTCTTTCGAGGGTTTTAACCTAGCGGACTTTTTCTTATGTCCTAACATTTTCCTAGGGCGTCTCTTTCGAGGTTTTCAACATAGCAGACTTTATTTTTTTGTGGGCCATACATAGTTTAGACTCATGCGGGCCAAGAGTGTAGGAACATGCAGTTTAGGCTCGTGCGTCAAGGAGCGTTGAAACTTCAAGGATAATACTTCTTCAAAAACTTGCCATTGATAGGGTCGATTCGCATGTCATCTGCATCAACCAGTTTGTAAGCCCCACTTTAACAAGCTTCTTGCACGACATATGGCCCATCCCATTTTGAAGTGAACTTCCCTACAGATTTATGGGAAGTAATAATGGGTCTTCGTATGGAAAGGACTTGTTCTCCTACTTGGAAGACCTTGGATGAACTCTTTTATTGAAGGCACGAGATAATCGAGCTTGATAACATTCAATACTCTATTGAGCTTCCAACATCTTCTCGTCAAGAGTCTCCAACTCTGCTAATCAAAGTCGAGCATTTTCTTCATCAGTGATCCCTTCTTGAATTCGTAATGAAGCTATTTGACGCTCGAGTGGCAAGACGACTTCGACTCTAAATATGAGTGAATAATGGGTCACTTGTGTTGGCGTGTAGTGAGTTTTTCTATATGCCTACAGAGCTTCTTCCATGCGGTCATGCCAATCTCGTTTAGATTTGGAGACAACTTTCTTTAACAAGTTGCATAGGGTTTTGTTGAATGCCTTAGCTAGACCATTGGCGACAATATTGTACATAGAATAGTTACGTTGCTTGAAGCCAAAGAGTTTACAAATCTTGTTCATCAACCTATTGTTGAACGGCTTGCATTATCTGTTATTATGTAACGAGGAATGCCAAAAAGACAGATTATGTTTACTCGGATGAAACTTGCAATATTTTCCTTCTTTACTTCCTTAAGAGCCACAACTTTAGCCAATTTTGAGAAGTAGTCAGTTACAGCCAAGATGTATAGCTGTCCACCAGAAGATTTTGGTAATGGTCCAACAATATCCAGTCCCCAAGCATCAAACGACCAGGATGCAATAGTCGAGTGCAACAATTCGGGAGGCTGATGAATACAATTTTCATGAAATTGGAAAGCCTTTCATCTTCGACCGTAGTCCAGGAAATCTTTTACCATTGTTGGCCAATAATATCCCATATTTTTATATGGAAGTGGAGCTTTGGTCCGGACTGATGTGATCCACATACCCTAGAGTGCGCTTCTTGCAAAGCTTGGAGTGCTTCTTCTTCCCCTAAACATCGGAAGAGTAATCCCTCGAATGATCTTTTGTATAGGGCATCTTTGTAGTAAAGGAAGCGTGGTGCACGATGACAGATTTTTTCAGTCCTTCTCCTCGAATTTTCTGGAAGTATCTCGTAGCTCAGGTAATCGATAATAGGTTGTCTCCATTCTTCCTTCTAAGCTTCAGAAACAGCGACAAGATGCTCGAGTTCATTTTTTTCACTTTCTTCTCATTTGGTGGTGGTACTACCGATTTTTGGAAGATAGTGACTTGCACTTGATCTGGCAGAGTTAAGATGAAGCTAGGGCATCTAAATCCTCAGCCTTCTTATTTTCTTTCCTAGGCACATGTTGAATAGTCACGTAACCGAGCCACCTCATTAATTTTTTAGCATAATCATGATATGGGAATAGTTCATGTTTCTTGACCTCGTAACTACCTAAAAGATGGTTGATCACTAATGAGAGTCACCAAATACTTGCAATTGCAATCTCTTTATTTAGATAGCCATTTCAAGCCCAAGTATTAATGCTTGATACTTAGCTACATTGTTAGAGCAGAGTTGTGTCAACGTAAAAGAGTAAGGAAAGACATCACCTTGTGAGGTGACAAATATTACGCCAGCACCATCTCCTTCGTGATGTGCAACACCATCAAAGTACATCTTTCATGGAGGTTGAACTTCAATGACCATTGCATCCTCATCAGGTAGTTCATCAGTTAGCTCACAATCATCAGGTATAGAGTGATGTGACAAGAAGTCTATTAACGCTTGTCCTTTTATGGCCTTTTGAGAGATTTACACAATTTCAAATTGTTGAAATTGGAGGTACCACCTTGCTAGTCGATCACTAAGGATAGGTTTTGACATCACAAACTTGATGGGATTTGCTTTAGAAATAAGATGAATGACATGAGCTTGAAACTAGTGCTTCAACTTTTGGATTGAGAAGACTAGTGCCAAACATAACTTTTCGATTGGTGAATAACTCAGCTCATTTGGTGCCATCCTCCTGCTTAAGTATTAAAGGGAGTTTTCTTTCCCTTCACTATTTTCTTGGGCCAACATCGCTCCAACAGACCTTTCTTATGCTGAAATATAGTATCAACAGCTTTCCAGGTATAGGGGCTTCCAAAACTGGAGGCTTTATCAAGTAAGTTTGATGCTTTCAAAGGCATTTCTACAAGATTGGTCCCACTTGAAAGGAACACCTTTTTCATGAGGCGGCTAAATGGTTGGCACCTCCCAGCTAGGTTTGAGATGAATCTCCTAAGGTATGCTAGCTTTCCTTATATACTTTTCAATTCATGAATATCGCGAGGCTCAGTCATCCTCAAAATGGCATCCACTTGGCTGGATCAATTTTGATCCCTCAATGTCGGACAATGAAACCAATTAACTTTCCAAACGTAACTCCAAAGGCGCATTTCAATAGATTCATCCTAAGTTGGTACCTCCGAAGCAATCCAAACACCATCCTCAAGTCTTTCAAGCGGTCGCCCCTTTTTCGATTTTACCACCAAGTCGTCCACATATCATTCGACATTCTTGTGGAGAAGTCATCAAAGATATTCTGCATAGACATTTGGTAAGTAGCACCAATGTTCTTCAAGACAAAAAGGCATTACCTTGTAGCAATAAATACCCTTGGGGTGCAGAATGCAGTAAGCTCTTCATCCTTTGGTACCATGCGAATTTGGTTATATCCCGATCAACCGTCTATGAAAGACATTGCCTCATAAACAGTAGTAGAATTTATCATTATCTCTGGCATAGGAAGCGAGAATTCATCTTTGGGACACACATTGTTTAGATCCCTGAAGTCAACACACACTCGAATCTGGCTAGCCTTCTTCCTTACAGGGACAACACTTGAGACCCATGTTGGGCATTTAACTTCACGAATAAAGCCAGCTTCGATGAGTTTGTTAACTACGGTTTCAATCAGGGGAACTAAGTCCGGCCTAAAACACCTTTGAGCTTTCTTAACAGGACGAGCACCATTCCTTACAACAAGGTGATGGACTGCTACTTTAGGATCTAAGCCAGGAATCTCGTTATAACTCCAAGAAAATACGTCCATATACTCCTTTAGTAACTCAATATAAGTGATTTCTTCATCGACTGCAAGTAAAGCACTTAAATAGGTGGGCCTTGGTTCTTCATCGGTGCCAAGGTTTATTTCTTTCAACGCATCAAAAGTTGTCTTTACTCCTTCTTCGAGTTCAGGAGGAGTATCCTTTGCATCTTCATCTTCTTTAGAGTCCCCATCATTCAAGAATATGTGATAACACAGTGAAACATCCTCCAATTTCTTGTCATCCTCTATTAGAGATGAAACATCGTGCTCGCCTTGTGCAGTAACATGATACGAAGAACCCACACTTTCTTCGTCTTCATCACGTTATTTAGTGTAGACCGCAGTATATGGATTTACCTTCAGTATTTCTTTACATGAAACCACAATTTTTGTTTGTCGCCTCATTCTAGAAGGAACCAAACTTTGAAAATCCTTAGAGATTTTCTGGATTCTGGGCAAAGCGGGTGTTCTTATGCTTTGATAATTTCTCTTGAACTTGTTCCCCTTCTTTAATGGACCCAATCTCTCAAATACGGAAGTCCCCACGGTTGATGTTCCAAGTCGATCAAAGACAGAAGGCTTGTTAGAAATGGCAGATTCATCTTCTACGGTGATATAATTATTGCTCGCCTTTCTTATAGAGATGTGCACATGTGATGGTTGCCTACATCCAAAACCTTCTCGTGGTTATCTCGTAGTAGCTTCTGATGAGAGCTTCTCTAAGTTTGATGTCTCATTGGGATTATATCCAGCTTTTGAAAATCACCTGTAAACATTAAAATCATAGCCTTCATTTGTACGCTTCGTAAGGAATGCCACATCCTGCGAATGATTTTGGGCCACAAACCCTGCAAGTAGTGTTTAGGGAAACTTTACTACCTCAATTCATTTAATCAGAAGAGTTAACTCCCTTGGCATATTGGTTTGGCCTTTAGCTAATTCCCCTCCTCTTTCTATTTTTAGGGACATAGCGCAGAACAAGAGTTACTTTCTTGACATAAGACACAATGTTCCCTCCATGATATTTATTTGAGTTAGGGTATACCTCCTCAGCAACAACCTTGGTTTTGTCAGCAACCACCTCAGCTCTCTTGGTCTTGGACTCGTTATTCTTGGCATTCATGACATCATTAGCTTTTAGCTCCTTCACAATGTGACTTAGCCTCAGGGAATGGCTTGCCATCAGCAACTATCTTCTTCTCGACTTCACCCTTGTAGTATTTCAAACATTGATGTAGGTAGATGGAACCACTTTATTCTCATGTATCCAAGGCCTTCCAAGCAAGATGTTATATGAAGTCTTTGCATCGATCACATGTATCCATGCACTTAATTTCATATCTTCAATTATGATTCTGAACCTGATTGCATCTATGGCTCTTTGCCCCCCCCCCCCCACCCCGGTTAAATCCTTGAATCATCACATGACTTTCCGAGAGTTCGTTCATGGGGATACCAACTTCTTTCTCATTACGAATTGGAAAAATATTCACTGTGGATCCTCCATCACCAAAAATTCAATTTACCCTTTCATCGTGCATATAGCCAACCACGTACAAAGGGCGGTTATGAGGAGTGTCACCTAGTAGAAGATCCTCATTTGTGAATGTAACTTTTTCTTGCAAGCATTAACTTCTTGAAGAACAACTCGACGATATCTTCTGAAGATGGTGTCAATGGTAGGTCATCATTCTTTTCTTCCTCTTTGCCAGTATAGGAACAAAATTCCTCACTACAATTTTGAGAAATCTTCATGCGGAACCAACTTGGAAAGAACTCCTCAAAGGTCACTGGATGTCTTGGATTTTGAGGGTGGTGTACTTCCACTTTTGCCTTTTTCAAATGCTTAACTGGATTTCATTTCCTTTATCTTCTTTACCATCATTTTCCTTGTTGGTTGTTCTATTGAATATTTTCGTCGGCTCCTTTTGTGGCGCCTATGACGAGTCACCAACGTCCAACCTTCATCATCATCAAGATGATCAACTTCGATTTGTTGTTCTCCAGTAATTCTTCATCTTTAATTTCTTTGAAACTGCATAATATTAATTTGGATTGAATGAGCCAAAGGTGATAGAGGCTTGGTTTGCACTTGCCTTCTCATCTTCAAGCACGATCTTCTTTTCATGGGCCAAGTCCATAACTTTTTCCTTAAAGACGAAGCACTTCTCAAGAGGATGGCTCACAAGTTGATGATATTTGAAATAATTTGGGTCATCAGTTTTCCCAGCTTCATTTGGCGCTTCATCTTCGGAAGCTCAATAAGCTTTAACCCGAGAAGCTCTTCAAAAATTGCTGGCACATCAGAATCCTGCAATGGGTACTCCTTCTCTTGCATTTCTTTTAGAGTCAACTTTCCACTTGGCTTGTCTTGAAAAGAAGTGGATTTCATACTCTGCTTTTTGATCACTTTCTTCGTGAACTTCATAGGTGATGTGTTGACATTCATAGCTTCTTTATTTTCAGACTTGGGTATGAACTTGCTCCATTTACTGACTTTTTGCTTGTCGTTCCCTTGGTGAGGTTCATGAATGGGCAGCCTTTCATTTTCAGCAGAGGTCATGCCCAATTTCATGTCATGGGCACGAGTTTCAAGTTCTTCAAATGTGCTAGGCTTGATACCTTGCAAGATGTAGCACAATCCCAAATGCATGCCTTGGATGCACATCTCTATGCCAGAAGCTTCGCTAAGCCTGTCTTTACAGTTGAGGATTGCATTCCTCCAATTATTGATAAAGTCGATAACTAGTTCACCCTTCCGTTGATGAGTATTTGTGAGTTCCACCATGCTCACAATGCGCCTTGTGCTATAAAATGATTGAGGAACTCTTGCTCTAGTTGATCCCAGCTATCAATAGATCCTGCCTCGAGGTCTTTATACCAATCAAAAGCATTTTCTTTTAGCGAGCGAACAAACTGTTTGACGAGGTAATCTCCATAAGTCCCATCGTTGTTGCATGTCTCAACGAAGTGCACTACATGTTGCTTTGGATTTACTTCACCATCAAACTGTTGAAACTTTGGAGGTTGATAGCCAGCAGGCATCTTCAACATATCGATCCTTGCAATGTATGACTTTGCGTATGTAAGGGAGGACTTGGCAACAACTTCATACATATTCTTAATAGTTCCTTCAATGAACTCCTTCAGTTGATCGATTGGAATCATCCATTCAGATGAGACAGGGATAGCCTTAGCGGATGCAACTCGTCTTGGGGGAGAATCAACCTCTGGAACTTCTGGGAGCTTGCGTGGTGCATGGGTGCATTCTTATTCCATCAAGATTCCTACCCTGTCTGTTAGCTTGTCAATTCTAGCGTCTTGATTTTGCATTCAATTGGTCAAGCCAGTGATTGCTTCCATCAAGTTTTCCAACTGCTTCTCCACAGATGAAGCATTTGTCACCATGGCTTTAATGATTGTTGGGGACGGTGGAGAGTAGCATGGATTTTTACACAGATTGATCCTCGATTGGCTCACTCTATGCGGTGTAAGTGGGGAGGATCCATCACTTAAAGCATCATCATCTTCCTTTACAACAGATTTCTTGGATCCGAAGAGGTCAAGCAGAGCAAGAGTTTTCTTAATCTTTTCAACAACATCGCTTCCTCCTTCAGGTGCTTTTGTGGAAGATCTTTCTCCTTTTGAGGATGAAGATCCAAAAATAGAGGTTGATGCGGACGACACTTGGAGTGCTTATTTTCCTAAAGAGCTTGGTTTGCTCCTCGTAACTGGTCCGAAGCTTCGAAAGGTAACATCGAGGATGCTCATATCAGCATAGAACCTGGAGTTAGAAACCTTGGCAGATGTTGATCTGGAGTTGATTTTCTTGTAATACATTTCGACGTTCTTGTACTTTGGTGATTGAAAAGTTGAGATGAGAGGTAGAGATTTTCCCGCTGGACGTGCTAGAATTTGTAGACAATAAATTTGCGTCAAGAAAAATAATCGAGACCGAAAGATATTGCAGCAATCGTAGTATTTGATTTCGAATAAATATGAGTGTACAATCTCTATGAATCCTCTGATTCTTATTTCCAGTAGTAAATAAATTCAAGGGCCTTTGAGCTTGAGCTTGAATCTATATTTGTTTCCAATAATAATGATCTTGAATCAACTATCATGAACTTTGATTTGAACTCGTATTTCTTGGACCTTGATTTGTTCTTTGTTCTTGAGCTTGAACTTGATTTGTTCTTCGTTCTTGAGCTTGAACTTGATTTCTTGAACTTGATTGATTGAAGCTTGAAACTTGTGGAAAAATTTCAGCATCTGATGCACGAGCTCTTTCTTGCTTCTTGTTATAACTTCTGGTGTCTTTTCTGGTTATGAAGACCCCTATTTATAGTTATGGGAGGAAAGAGTTATGATAAGAACAAACTCTTTCCGACCAACCAAATTGAAGTGTGACAAGACCGCATTTGATTGGACAGAACATGTCACTTGCACATGTGGTGCGATTTCATTGGCTCTTTAATTTGACTTGGCATGCCTTGTCATTTTGACACATGTCACGATCCTATTGGCTCTTCCATTTGACTTGGCATGCTACATCATTTGACACGTGGAACCAAATTGGGCCTCTAGAAAGATGACATCTTGGGCTTAATGAAGTGGGTTCATCACTTTAGCCCAATTAAATGGGCTAGCACTATGGATTAAGACTTATTTATTTAATCCATATATATTAGATTTATATATTTAATTCAATAATATTATCCCATAATATTTATTTGGACCAACATATCTTGAATTTAAAATATAGTCCAAATTATTTTATAAATTTAATTTTAATAAAACTTATATGCCTACAATATCTTTATATTTTTGTATTATTTTATTATGAAATTATGAGTTCTATTTGTTAACTAAATATTACTATATGAGGAATTAATTAATATATACATTTTACACTATCGCTTGATTATTTTTTAAGTATTCTTCCTCTATAACAATTTATTTATTATGATTTTTGTTATGTGTATATGTACAACTTTTCTCATTATGTCACGGCCCAAATCCTAACCCAGGTCGCGATGGCGCCCCATACCGTTGTCAGGCAAGCTAGCATTTATCTACTGGTGAGTTTCATTCATTTTTTCCAAAACATTTCCCAACATTTAATTAGAGTAAATTGATGACATTCGGTAATAACATATGACTTAGGAAATTTTAAGCTGAATTACCAAAAAGAGTCATAATTTAATAAATACATCCTAAAAGAATGGTGTACTAATGTGTGTGCCAGGAACTAGTGTCACAAGTGTACACGCATCTAGTAGAGTAATATCGAAAGGAATAAAAGTCTGTCCTACTGTCTGAGAAAAATATAGACAGAATTAGCAAAAAGAAAAGCTCCAAAGTGCTGCTGGAAGTCGCCAGGAAAAGCAGCTCACCGTGAAGCCTCGACCAGGTATAAATCAGGAACGAGCTCCGGACTGATACCCAGATGCACCTGCATCAGAACCTGTACAATTAAGTATAGAGCGTAGTATGAGTACATAAACAATATGTACCCAGTAAGTACCCCGCCTACTCTTGAAGAAGTGGTGACAA
>ML358902.1:0-42623 GCA_005239505.1 Nicotiana paniculata | reverse complement strand
CTAAAGAAGTGGCTGGATAAAGCCAAAGGAAACTGGCCTGATGAGTTACCAGCGGTACTATGGGCATATAGAACAACTTCAAAAACAGCCACGGCAGAAACTCCGTTCGCACTTGTCTATGGCTCAGAAGCCTTAATACCTGTGGAGATTGGCGAACCAAGCATAAGGTTCACAACAGCCATGGAGGAAGCAAAGACGAATTGAGGACCAATCTGGACCTGATCGAACCACGGAGAGAAGCAACACTGATATAGATGGCATCTCAAAAACAAATCATAGAGCGTTATTACAACCGTAAATCTCATCTCAGGTACTTCAAGATTAGGGACTTCGTGCTCAAAAAAGTCTTTCAATCAACGAAAGAAGCAGGCGCAGGAAAGCTAAATCCAAACTGGGAAGGACCCTACAAAATCCGAGGCATAACTGGGAAGGGCGCCTACGAGTTGGAAGCTATGGACGGCAGAATCTAACCAACAAGTTGGAATGCCATTCACTTGAAGAAGTACTAGTTTTAAGGAAAATAAGTACCCCCGGTCAGGTATCACACGTTCGATTTTATTTTGAACATATGAAATTTTACTAACCTTTTTAGATGATAGGCATAAAGCTAACCCATCACCAAATTATGATATTAGGCCTGTAAAGACGCGAGGAAATAACTAAACTCCCGGTCTAGGGTCACACTTTCTGATGGACGTTTTAAAAAGGGTTAAGTAAGTCATCATCTAAAAATTATATACCTTCGAGTCCAGTATGTTTTTCCTTTTCAGGAAAAGTACCACAAGTAAGGAATAGTCAAGTGCTCGAGATTTCATTATTCAAAGCTCAAACACTTGGGGAACTATAAAGTATGGAAGACAAAACCGAAGCAAAAAAGACTATCAAAGAGTCAAAGCTCAAGCCTGAAGATCCATCTATCCAGCAAGCCAAGTGATACGAGCAAAATCGAAAGATCCAAAGAGTCAAACACAAAGCCTCTAATCCAAAAAACCTTCGAACATGTTCAGGTTAAAAAGCAAAATGTTATCCACGAGGAAGAAATGCGCATCTTTGTAACTAAAGACAGTCACGAAATCTTTGTACTCATATAGAAAACTGTTATCAAATAAAATAGTTACGGATGCAAAAGCATTTTCCTCGTGCTTATTAAAAACTATTGTCGACAAAAACAGTTACGGGTGAAAACCCCAACTTGAATAAAAACTGTTACGAACAAAAAACAATTGCTCTCTTGTATTAACTCGAAAAAACTGTTACATACGAAAAACAGTTACGAAATACAAGTGTATATCAAATCTGTTAAAAGAAAACAGTTGCAACATGAGTTTTAGACGATAATCAAACACATGTAAAAAGTTGTGAAAGATGAAACGAAAAACTTTCCTCAGAAACATTCTTAAACATGTGAAAAAATTCCTATCACTCTATTGCATTATTACACCTTTATGAAGTTGAGACGTCTTCTTCATTAAGTGTCGATCAAAAAAGGGCCCTCTTCCCTAAATTATGCTTACTACAAAAGGCACACATTTAATATGACACCGTGTATATTACGAAAGGTACGAGTAATTTAAAGCATTCTATATGAAAAATTCAGAGGTAAAACTAAAACCTCGAAAAATAAAGCATGCAAAAGACTTAAAGAGTGAAATAGAAACTCAACGGAAAACAAAAGTTATACTTTCATTAATATATTAAAATGGCTAAGTAAAAACTAAGTACTAACTTATACTTAGCCGTATAAAATTTTTATACATTGAGGTGCCCCTAAGTTGTCATTTGGGGACTTTTAAAAAATCCAAATTTACCCCGATGGGACTGGGGGTAACCACCAATTGAGACAAAGATAAAAAAAAAAGAGGGGGCGGGGGTGAATCAACATCTTAATCTTCTTGAAGAGGGGGATTGACTTCTTCATCAACATAAGGAGTAAGAGCAGCTTGGGACGAAGAGGCTTGGACAACAGGATTCTCATCTTCAGGTGGGGAAAGATCCAAACCTTGTTGAGCCTTTTCCATGGCTTCCTTGATCTTAACAATTTCGGCATCAAGGTCGAAATCTCCCGGACTCATTTCCGTTAATGTATCGAGGCAAGAATTCATGTACGCCCAACTAACATCGACAGTTGCCGCCTCTTCGAGACTTTCATAATCTTTCTCCCATATCTGAAGCTCAGCTCTTAACCCATCCTTCTCGACTTCAGCAGCTTCATGGGCAGCCCTCAAGGGTACAATTGACTCCTCCAAATATTGGGTTTTGTCTAAAGCAATGCGAAGATCCTCATGAGTTCGGGTAAGTGACTGCACAAGCTCGCCTAAGTATTCCTCCTTCTGCTCTAGCAAAGCTTTCAAGCTCCTAACTTCTTCCGAGGCACGAGATAATTGCTCAACGAACGAAGACTCAAGAATGCTCTTGTCTTTGTCCGCTTGGTTAGAAGAAGCCTTCTCCACTGCCAACTCCACAACCACAACTCTCATCTGCCGCTCCAAGGTATTCTTTTCTTCTTCTAAGGCTTCCATGTCGAGCCTCAGGCTTTCATATTGCCCCTTCCAATTCCCTGCTTCAGCATGCCACTCCTTTAACTCTTGCTCCATGTTAGAAATTCTCTTCGTGAGTTCTGTGCCTATGAGATTGATCCACAAAAACAAAATCGATTAGATACGGTAATTACATAAGAATGAGATACAAAAGAATGAACGTTACCTTTAAGGAGGAATGCACAACCTCATTAGCCCAGGTAAGAGAACTGTGACTATCCAGCTTGGTCCTCTCTGTTAGGCCAATCAAAGGCTTCAGCCACACTCGGGTTGGCCAGATTTCTTAAAAAGGCTCCCATCAGCCAGAACCTCAATTAGCATTTGCTCATCTCCCTGCTGGAAGACCCTACTTCTCTAGTAGGAGGCACGGAAGCAGGCTGAGATGAAGGAGCCACGGGCAATGAAATTTGTGGAGTTGAAGATGTTTCAGGCATGGAAACTTGAGAAGCTGAGAAAGCCACGGGCAAGGCAGCGACAGGAGCAGAAATGGCCAAAGGAGCAGTGGAAATAACCGGAACAGATGAAGGGATTTCCTTAAAGGAGGGAGCAAAAACAGCCAGAGGCGCCTCATTAACAGCAGGGCCAAAACCTTCTTGGAATATATGATCTGCAGAGTCATGTGCAAGAGAAGAAGAAGAATCCCCAGGGGTAGGAGGTCTGACACCAGGTACGAAAGACATAGCCACAGGTGTAGACTCATCGTCTGAGACCACCCTTCTTCTACCTGACCTGTGCCCTAAAATGCCCTCCTCTTCTTCTCTGATACCACCCTTCTTCTACCTGACCTGTGCACTAAAATTCCCTCTTTTTCTTCTTCTTCTTCAAAGGTCTTAGACCCACCAACTTTCCTCTTGGAAGAAGAGGAACCAGTAATAATCTCCTGGGCCTGAGCCAAAGACATCTTTGGGATGGATGCAGCAGATATCCCCCTAGCAGAAAACCCTATCAAAAGGAAAAGGGTTAAACAAACGAAGAAAAAGAAGCTCGAGTAAGAAAAATAAGCGAAAACAAAAGTTTCACTTACCATGGGTCTTCACTTTCAAACCGTACTTCACGGAGAAGTACTTCCAAGATCTTTCCTCCAATGGAGCAACTGATAACAACCTTTCTACCCAATCACGGATACCGGAGACATTCTCAACAGTACCCATGATTGCTGAAAGAGAAAGAAAATAGCTATGGTGTTAATAAAACACTTAAAGCAAAGAGAAGAAAAATAACAGGTGTGAGCTAAAATGTACTCACGTGCGCGATTTCACTTCTCAGGGAAGGGAAGGTTTTCCTCGCCCACTAAACCAGCAGTGGGCGCAGCAACGTACCGAAGGTACCAACCTCTATCCTTATCGTCATCAGGGGTTACCAACACTCTTTTTCTCCTAGCATACAGAGTGAAAACCCCTTGACGAAATAAGGTAGGAGAATAAAGATGAATGAGGTGATTGAAGGAAAAAGGAACCGAGGTTAAAGAAGCTAAACATCTAAGACACGTGAGAACCCGCCACACAAGAGGAGCAACTTGTCCTAAGAAAATGTTGAAGAAACGACAAAATTCGATGATGACTGGATCAATAGGAGGTCTAAACCCTAGAGTAAAAGGGTAAGTGTAAACAAAAGAATGCCTCTTCTTGTAAGACGTTATTCTTTGGTTACTATTCGGAATAACAATGGGAAAATCAGACTCCCAAGAACATTCCCTGCGAACAAGGGGAATCAAACCTTCGATAATAAGAGTGGGATACCTATCAACACTATCAAGGGAGGATGACTGTTCTACAAGAATTTGACTATCCCTAGTGAAGGTAAACTCAGCTAGAATAATTTCATCAACCCTTGGTTCGCGTAGGGGTTCGTGATGTTCTCTACCCCTGGACAGAGACTTGGAAACCCTAGCTCTTGGGGATATTAAAGACCTAGCAGAAGGAGGGGAAACAATATGAGAAGATGAAGAACCTCTCGAAAGAGTAGAGCCTAAACTCCTCAATCTACCACCCCTCCGACTCCGAGTTGGAGCAGAAGAGGGTGTCAACTCATCAATGTTTATGACTCCCTTAGATCGGTTTGAAGAAGACATATCTACAAAGGCAAAGGAAAAATTTCTTTACAAATAAAGTTTGAAAGTTAGAAGCTTTTCGTGAAAGAAAAGGAAAAGGGGGTATTTATACTCGAAGGCAACCGACAAAAAAAAAGGGGCAATGATGTGAAAACCATAATTGAAGATATCACTTCGTAACTGGTTTATCCGCAAGAAAGCCCTAAAAGGCGCTGAATAATTGCAGAACCAACCCAAGAATATCACGGGGCATAAGCATTAAATGGAAGTGACAAGTGACGCTTACGTACAGGAAAAGATACAATGATTCGAGTAAAGCGGAGGCAAAATATTCCCGCCATAAATGGGTATCCACTTACAAAATATTAATTGTTAAATATATGGTAAGTGGGGGGACTATCTGTATTGGTAAAAAAAAGAGCTTCACACGTGTAAAAAATCTTGATGACTCAGTACTCTACGTGGAGCAATGAAGACACGACAGCTGGACGGGACTCTAAGAAGAGGTACGAGGCAAAGAGGCACGGAAAATCACATCCACGGGTTAATTAGCTACGGAAGTTTCAACCTAATTTAGAAGATGAAGAGATACGGTCAAAAGTGCATTTGGAAAGAATGAAGGGCAGATTCAGAGATCTTCAAATTAGAGATCCGTACGTTACATTAATGCTCAATCACTGAAAAAGGCAGACGTTATATTAGGAAATTCCCTATATAAAGGAGTAAAATATAACCTGTATGGAGGGATCTCGAACCACTATTGCAATATACTTTCTTTCTGTGCATCTTACTGCTTTCCATTTACAAGTTTGCCTACTATAATCTTATTCTTTGGTTATCAGAAACCCGTGTTCTTCTTAAAATAGATTTGGGCAAAGAATCCAATTATTTAGTTAAATAGGTGTAACATATACAACTACGAAAAAGACGTCAGGAAGTGAAATCCCCAATTTTTGGAGGAAGATAGTATAATGTTTGATGATGCAGATGCGATGCAGATGACTTGATAATCCCTCACAATGATGCGCTGGTAATATCTTTACATGATATAATGTTAAATGTGTTTTGATTGATCCAGGTAGCTCCGTAAATATTCTTCTCCTAAGAGTGGTAAATGAGATGCAAGTTGATGACAAGATGGTGCCAAAAGCTCATATCTTATCTAGATTTAATATCTTGAGCGTTGTTACAAAAGGGGAAATAGTGCTTTCCACATTTATAGAGGGAGTTGTCAAGGATACAAAATTCCAGGTGATAGATACAAACATGGCTTATAATATGATTCTTGGAAGGCCATGGATTAATGATATGGATATTGTGTCATCTACATTACATCAAGTTATCAAGTTTCCCTCACAATGGGGGATTAGATTTTAGAGATCAGTAAGCTTATAGAAGTATCAATTCAGTTATGGATTCAAGCACAGTAAACGATGAAAAAAATAATAAATAGCAACTACACAATTCTGTTGAGGGCATAATACAAACCTCAACTAAAAAAAGTTCGGGACAAACGGATGTGGATTCAAGACCTGAAGTCATTCAAGAGCCGGAAGAGAATGAAAACATCAAAACAACAATTGAAGAACTCGAGGCTATCACATTATTCAAGAAATGTACAGAAAGAAAAGTTTATGTTGGGGCAAAACTAAGCTCATAAATGAAAGGTAAGTTAGTCAAATTTTAGAAGCTAATGCAGATTGTTTTGCTTGGTCGCATTCAGATATGACAGGTATACCACCGGAGGAGATGACTCACAAACTGAATGAAGATCCTTTATACCACCGGTCGCATTCAGATATGTTGGTTAAATCTACTCGAGCAGGAGATCATTTCCAAAACCTTTCGAGCACCTTCGAAATTCTCCGCAAATATAATATGAATCTAAATCTAGAAAAATGTGCCTTTGGCGTGGATTTAAGTAAATTTTTAGGGTTTATTATTTCTAACAGAGGTATTAAAGTGAACCCTGCACATATCAAATCCATTGAGAAGATACCAGACATACTCACGAGCAAAAAAAAGGTACAGAGGTTGACGTGAAGGATGGCAGTTTTGGAAAGATTTATTTTCAAATCTTCGGAGAAAAGTTTCAAGTTATTTTCAGTACTAAAAAAGCAAAACCAGTTTGAGTGGACTAACGAATGTCAACAAGGTCTTAAAAATCTAAAAGCATATATGTCAAATCCACCCCTACTAGATAAACTAAAGGATGGAGAAAGGCTACTCGTCTATCTCGCCGTGTCAGAAATGGCGGTAAGTGCGGTATTGGTACGAGAAGATAAAGGTAAATGGTCTCCAATTTATTATGTTAGTAAATCTTTTTTAGATGTTGAAACTCGTTATCCTCACTTAGAGAAGCTTGCTTTGGCATTAATTATGGCATCTAGAAAGTTGGGACCTTATTTTAATGCCACCCTATCTCTGTAGTAATTGCTTATCCCCTAAGAAATTATTACATAAGCAAGAACTGTCAGGTAGGTTAGCTAAATGGGCTATAGAACTTAGTGAATATGATATCATGTACCAACCTAGAACTGCGATAAAATCACAAGTTTTAGCAGATTTTGTGGCAGATTTCAATACAGGAATAGTTTCTGAAGCAGAAAAGGAGCTCCAGGTATTCACCAGATCTAATCTAGGTACTTGGATCCTATTTACTGACGGCTCCTCGAATATCAAAGGAGCGGTTTTAGGTATTGTTTTAATCTCACCTTCGGGAGAAATCATAAGCAAGCAATAAAATGCTATCCCATTACTAATAATGAAGCAGAATACAAGGTTGTGATTGCAGGTCTGGAACTGGCACGAGAACTTGTTATAGAGAAGATTTTAATCAAAACTGATTCACAGCTGATAGTTAACCAGACGCAGGGGACTTACATAGCTAGAGAGGCACGAATGCAACAATACTTGGAAAAAGCACGATAATTGATAAGACAATTCCAATCATGGAAAATCGTGCAAATACCCAGGGAGGAAAATGCGGAAGCAGATGCACTAGCTAATCTCGCGTCAGTTGAAAAAGTAGAAAGTGTAGAAAATGCTATTGTAATACATTTGTTTCATTCAGCACTCGATCAAGACAAAAATGAGGTAAAATTTCAATAATTTAACTTGGGATTGGAGGAACGATTGTTTTAACTTTTGTCATTACGGAACCCTACCTAAAGACAAGAAAGAGTCTCAGTTGCTTCAACGAAAAGCTGCACTGCTTAATTCAAGGAAACATATACCGAAAGATGTTCGGAGGACCTTTATCAAGGTTTCTCGGACCTTCTCAAGCAGAATATGTGATGAGGGAGGTACATGAGGGACATTGTGGAAATCACACAGAAGGAAGGTCTTTGGTAAAAACTCTAATAAGAGCAGGATATTACGGGCCAAAAATGGAAGAAGATGCAGAAAGTTTTGTGGCTAAGTGTAAAATGCCAATGTTATGGCAATAATATGCATCGCCCAGCGGAGCTATTACATGCGGTTATTTCGCCATGGCCATTTATGAACTGGGGGATGAATATCGTGGGTCCGCTGGCACAAGCTAAAGGAAAGGTACGATTTTTATTAGTATTAACGGATTATTTTTCCAAATGGGTAAAGGCATAAGCCTTCAAACAGGTAAGAGAGAAAGAAATCATGGACTTTATTTGGTGAAACATTATATGTCGGTTTGGAGTTCCAAGAGAAATCGTGTGTGATAATGGCCCAATATTCATAGGCACGAAAATCATAGAATTTTTTCAAAGCTGGCAGATTAAACGAATAACTTCCTCACCTTACCACCTTGTGGCCAATGGACAAGACAAATCAACAAACAAGGTTATTATTAATAATTTGAAGAAGATATTAGAGAAATCAAAAGGCAAGTATCCTGAGGTGTTACTAGGATTCTTATGGGTTTATCAAACGACAACAAAGACAGACACGAGAGGGACTCCATTTTCACATGTTTATGGTGTTGAAGACTTAATTCCAGTTGAAATAGCTGAACCAAGTACAAGATTTACTCAAGCAACTAAGGAATCAAACGAGGAAGAGATGCGAATGAATTTGGATTTACTCGAAGAAAGAGAGAAGCGGTCCTGTAAGAATGGCGGCTCAGAAACAAATTATCAAACGATACTACAATAGGAAAGCTCATCTTAGATACTTCAAGATTGGGGACTTCGTCCTCAAAAAGTTTTTCAATCAACAAAAGCAGTGTCACGACCCAACTCCGTTGGGTATCGTGATGGCACCTAGTCTTAAGGACTAGGTAAGCCTAATATTCATGGAATAACAACAATAATAAATAAAAATCTAATATTTTTCTAAAATAAATAATTCTTTATACATTTCATATTCCCAAACCTGGTAGTACAAGTCATAAACTTTAAAGAAATTACACTAAAACTACTAAAATACCACTGTTCAAAAAGAAGTACAACAGTGCAGACAGAAATATAAGATAGTGACTCCGAAACCGCGAACGCTGAAGCGGTTTTACCTTGAGTCTCCACAACAGCAACGGCTCTGCTAACAATTAATCGTCCGGCTATGCAAAAACCTGGAATCTGCACAAAAATGTACAGAAGAGTAGTATGAGCACACCACAGCGGTGCCCACTAAGTATCAAGACTAACCTCCGTGAAGTAGTGACGAGGACTAGTCAAGACACCCACTGGTCTAATAAAACTGAACAAATTATCAATATGGGAATCAGGGAAATAATGATATACACATAAAGGCTACGCAATATAGCTAACAAGACAGTGAATTCGATAAAGAAGGAAAACAATAAGTATCAGCAGAAAACCATGAAGTAACACAAAGACTTAATAGAACACAAAAAAATTCGGCATATAAATATACAACACGTACATGTAATGACTCAACAACTTCAACCACTTCTACATCAAATTCATATTCATCTCCATGAGGTCCCGAACCTCGGAGAAATCACCATTTACGGGTCCCAACATTTGAACCCTAGAACTTGGCATCTTGCGCCCACATTCGGGTACTAACTGCACAGACGACTCACGTGTCAATTGGGTCATTTCCACCCATACGGCAAGCACAACAAGCGTATCTATACTTGACAACAACAAGGAGCCCTAAATCCATTAGTAGTACATAACTACTCGTATGCTTGTGCAGGTGTCCTGACATGATTTTCAACAACCAATAAACATAAGGGAAGAAAAAGGGCAACACGTAAATTTTCATCTCACAAGTTTCCATTCGAATAAACTCACACAGTAAGTGTTCCAGTATTCAATATAACCAACAAGGAATGTCCCCAGGCCAACACAAGTATCACAAACAATCCCTGACATAGCCCACCTTGTCTCTCCACGTGTGCAATAGTAAAGTATATGCCCGCCTTATTTCGCCACACGTGCATAAACATATTCCCACCTTGTCACGCCACATGTGCAACCCACATATACATATCCTTCCTTGTCACGTCGCATGTGCAATATCAATAGAAAAAATGGTAGGACAGAAACCTCGTGCAAACCCCATATCAACAACCGCACGGCAGAAACCTCGTGCATCACAATAACCACAACAGCACGGCAAAAACCTCGTGCATCACAACAACAAGTGCAACCACAACAATTGAAAATAATACAAGATATGGTAGATACATCAATTCAAGAACCTTTAATCACAAGAAAAGAAAAACTAATTCACGAGAAATAAGCATAATAAGGAGAGCTAGGCATATTACGAATCACTCAACAAGGACGGAAAATAACATGTAATAGCCGCACCTAATTACACGGGTGAAGAACAAGAAATCAACACAAATCCGATAACTCCATATAAGGGCAAATCATGAAGGTATAGAATATATAAACTTCTTTTAAGGTTGAGCAATTACGAGAATATTCAACAACTTCCACTTAAGGACAAGCAACAAAGAATAATCACAACTTCATTTAAGACCAAAACAATTATAGGTTGAGATGAAGATAATTGCAAATTTGAGATAAGCAGTTAAGAAGATATAGCATGACAGTAAAGGAAATAAAATCTTCAGATGAGTCAATTAGGAGTCAAATAGGCAATAGGAGTAAATCCGAAAGTAAGAACTTACACATTTAAGCAAATAAAGATAACACTAGAAATTAGGAAATTCAATCATGCTAAGGACAATTCATACTCGGGGAATATAAGGACCTAAGATTCCTAAAGGGTCAACTTTCCACAAACAAGTCCGAGCACGCACTTGTCACCTCGCGTACACGGACTACAATCAACATAGAAGACTCAAATCTTAAGGGGTAATTCCCAAGGTTAGGCAAGATACTTACCTCAACCGCTCAAATCAAACTTGAAATCGCGTTCTTGCCATGAGTTTCCAACTCCCAATGGCCCAAATCTAATCAAATCAATAGCATCGTGTAAATAATACTACAAGCAATTAGTTTAACTAATAAATTCGAAGCTAAGACACGAAATTAGGAAAATTGCCCAAAAGTACCCCGGGCCCACGTCTCGGAATCGGGTAAAACTTTACAAATTATGAACACCCACTCAATTATGAGAACACTTGAAAAAAAATCATCAAAAACCGACGCCAAAATCTCACTCAAATCTCGGATTTCCAATTGGGAAACTTTTTCTCCCATTTCCAAACTTTTACTCTCAATTTCCTTGATAAATATGAGGAAAACCACAATTGATTAATGAAATAAACCAAATTCGAGTAAAAAATCGTTACCCACAAGATTCCTCTGAAAATCCCCCAAAGAGTCGCCTTCTCACGAGCTCAAAATCCAAAAATGGAGTGAAAATGAACAACCCTCGATTATGTCCCCTTTTCTGCCCAGCAATCCTCGCACCAACGGACATTTCTCGCACATGCGCATTCCGCACCTGCGGTCCAACCAGTCGCACCTGCGAAAATCACTAATTCCCACATCTTCGCACCTGCGCTTAAGGTCACGCACATGCGGGCTCGCAGGTGCGGCCTAAACCTCGCACCTGCGCCTCAGGCCTGGCTCCCCAAATTACGCATCTGCGGGCTTCCCTTCCGCTCCTGCGACCTCGCACCTGCGGCTACCCATCCGCAGGTGCGGAAAAACACCACAAACCAACCAGTTAAGAACTCTAAATTCCCAAAAACAATCTGTTAACCACCCGAAACACACCCGAGGCCCCCGGAACCTCGACCAAACATACCAACCAATACTATAAATCCATACGAACTTAGTCTATCCTTCAAACCACATCACATAACATCAAAATCGCCAATTATGCATGGATTCAAGCCTAAGAACTTATGAAATTCCCAAAATCCACAACCGATGCCGAAACACATCCAAACTAGTCTGAATGACCTGAAATTTGACACATAGGTCACAAATGACATTACGGACCTACATCCACTTTCGGAATCCCATTCCGAGCCCGATATCAAATTTTCACCTATTAGCCGAAATCGCCAAAATTCTAACTTTTACCGAATTGCCTGAAATTACTCTACGGACCTCCAAAACCAATTCCGGACGCGCGCCTAGGCTCAAAATCATCATACGAAGCTGTTGGCATCACCCAAAACTCATTCTGAGGTCGTGTACTCAAAATTCAAACCTCCGGTCAACTTCCATCACTTAAGCTTAAAAAAATTGAAATTTTCCTTCCAATTCGACTCCGGATTATCCGGTAACTGAATCCAACCATGCACGCAGGTCGATATACACAAAGTGAAGTTGTTCAAGACCTTATTCTACCGAACAGAGCTTAATTTCTCAAAATGGTCGGTCGGATCGTTACATTCTCCTCCTCTTAAACAAACGTTCGTCCTCGAGCGTGCCAAGATTCACCTCGAACTCATCCAATCACTGATTGCGCACTTCCAACACCCACCCGCGGGTGATCCCACGTCACCCCAATCTACATAAGACTGACGACACCACCACAACTGCAATTTAGCTTTTCTGTGACTACCGATAAGCCTCATACCTCAATTTCTCACCTTCTACTCATTTCCAAAAGACCCGATTCTTAATCTACATCCGGCATCAGTCTCAACCAGCTACATCAACTCATGCCTACACCCACAAGGTACAGCCACACAATATAGCACACTACACATAGGCTCGAATAACACTTTTGATCACAATAGCTTCCCGAAATTAATTCAGCATTGGCAGTTAGCCCCACATCTGAAAGAACTTTGTTTCCAAGCCCCATAACACTGATAATGATGCAATAAACACGAAGACTGCCTTATTAGACACCTGAATCACCAAGCCACACCTAATACCACCGGTCACACATCCCGCAAGCTAAACTAAAGAAGCACATAACAAAATGACTGAATATGAAAATAGATACATATAAAGGAGTTATCAAATAAGCCCATAGGCACAACTCTCTATCAATATTGTCCTACAAAAGCAATATAGAAAAGAAGAAGCAACGCATATGAACAAATCACAAGGATCCCATTCTGATATAACTTCCACCGCGGTACTCAGCCAGGTCCAACCATATCAAATCACAAAATCACGAGGGTCTCGCCCACAACTCTATATCACCTGCCGAATGTATATCATACCAATTGAAATCTCCCACTAACTCATCTCGGCTAACAAAAATCATAACGCTCACTTAACTAACATCTCAATGGAGTATCGAATCACAGCTCGTAAACAAAATAATTAGGAAAAATCACATAAAGCTCACCATGATGAACAACAGGGACTCACTTCTAGTCTCACCACTATTAATGATGAATAAAACAACGATAGAAACGGGCTACTACTCATAGAATCTCCCAACAGGAGCAAACACGAAATAGAGTGCAAAGCATGAAACCCACTCATAAATAAAGCAACAAATAAGGGAAACTCATCCTAACCAACAGAACTATAGTGAATTACAAATGGTGCTCCTCTGTAACAAATCAAAACATACATGTACTATAACATCTGGCACAACGGCCTCCAGTCTACTACACGAAACACATCAACGGGTTGGGCCTCCTCTCTTGGGCGCCCTCTACTCACCTGAATGCCCTGGTCTAACATATCTGCACGGAGCCTGGGACAATCTCTCACCCTGTGGCTGATATCTCCACACTCAAAAAACCTCTCTGTTGATGTGGCTGTGGAAACTGTGCGGTACGAGTACTTTAAGACCCATGAGTACCTAAAACTCCATGCGAAACCGGTAATGAAAATTGAACTGGCTGACCCACAAAACCTCTATCGTGTCGTACCATGCCTCCATAATAATGACCAGTAGATCTCTCCGGCCTACGAGGCCTCCTCACCTCTCTTCCCTCTCTCTCCTGACCTCATATTTCCTCCCTCTCACAGCCCCGCCTGACATCTCTATCATAGTCCCTCCTGTCGTCTCTCTCATGATCGAGCATGCCCTCAACTCTGCGAGAAATCCCTACCACCTGCTGAAATGAAACATCCGACTCTAACTCCCGAGCCATGCTAAACCGAATATCACGCCTGAGGCCCTCAATGAATCTACGAACACGCTCTCTAACTGTAGCAACCAAAGCAGGTGCGTGCCTGGCCAAATCACTAAATCTGACGGCATACTCTGATACTGACATAGTGCCCTGGCGCAGCCGCTCAAACTCGCCATGCATCTCGGAGGGACTGAGGTACAAACTCGCTCAAGAACATCTCTGAAAACTGACCCCATGTAAGTGAAGCTGACTCGGTCGGGCTACCCAAATCATATGCCCGCCACTACTAATAAGCCACTCCCCTGAGATGGAACATAACAAAAGCAACACTGCTCGTCTCCATAATACCCATAGTACGAAGAATGCGGTGACATTCTTCCAGGAAACCCTAGGCATCATCTGTCGCCAATCTACTGAAGGTAGGAGGGTGGTACTTCTTGTACCTCTCGAGTCTAAGCTGCTCCTCCTCAGATGTTGATGCCTTAATCACGGGCGGAAATGGGACCCCAGGTTGTGCTGCCATGACACCTTGAACATAACCAACCTGATCTCGCTGCTCTGGAGTGTGAGCAACGGGAGTCTAAGCTCCTCCCCCGCCCTGCGAAGTAGCTGGTGCACCCGGAATCAATCCAACCTGAGTCAAAGTACCAATCATGTCCCAGAACTGTTCCAAGGTCTCTGGAAGTCCGGGTGTAACAACAGACGTCTCCGGTGCCAGCCCCCCAACTAGAACTGTCGGCGACTCCTCAACGGCTGCTCTGGCAGGTGCTCTAGCTGCGGCACGTGCCCCTCGTCGGCCTCTGCCTCTACCTCTGCCCCTGGCGGCATCTGCTCCGGGGGTAACATCCTTAGGATCTGCAGCTCGCGTTCTCACCATCTATGGGGGAATGGAATGATAATTTCAAACTTCAAGATCAATGAACTCGCACGATAGGAATAAAGGAAGTGAAGTTATCCTAATAGTTCCGTAGCCTCTCGAAGATAAGTATAGACGTCTTCGTACCAATCCGCAAGACTCTACTAAACTCGCTTATGACTCGTAGCACCTATGAACCTAGAGCTCTGATACCAACATGCCACGACCCAAATTTTCCTCCGTTGGGTATCATGATGGAACCTCGTCTTAAGGACTAGGTAAGCCTAATATTCATGGAATAACAACAATAATAAATAAAAATCTAATATTTTTCTAAAATAAATAATTCTTTATACATTTCATATTACCAAACCTGGTAATACAAGTCATAAGCTTTAAAGAAATTATACTAAAACTCCTAAAATACCATTGTTCAGAAAGAAGTACAACAACGCAGACAGAAATATAAGATGGTGACTCCGAAACCGCAAACGCTGAAGCGATTTTACCTTGAGTCTCCACAACAGCAACGACGCTTCTAACAATCAATCGGCCGGCTATGCAAAAACCTAGAATCTGCACAAAGATGTGCAGAAGAGTAGTATGAGCACACCACAACGGTGCCCAGTAAGTATCAAGACTAACCACAGTGAAGTAGTGACGAGGACTAGTCAAGACACCCGCTGGTCTATAAAACTGAACAAAGTATCAATACAGGAATCAGGGAAATAATGATATACACATAAAGGCTACGCAATATAGCTAACAAGACAGTGAATTCGATAAAGAAGGAAAATAATAAGTATCATCAGAAAACCATGAAGTAACACAAAGACTGAATAGAACACAAAAAAATCCGGTATGTAAATATACAACACGTACATGTAATGACTCAACAACTTCAACCACTTCTACATCAACTTCATAGTCATCTCCACGAGGTCCCGAACCTCGGACAAATCACCATTTACGGGTCCCAACATTCAAACCCTAGAACTTGGCATCTTGCGCCCACATTCGGGTACTAACTTCACAGACGACTCACGTGTCAATTGGGTCATTTCCACCTATACGGAAAGCACAACAAGCGTATATATACTTGACAACAACAAGGAGACCTAAATCCATTAGTAGTACTTAACTACGTGTATGGTTGTGCAGGTGTCCTAATATGATTTTCAACAACCAATAAACATAAGGGAAGAAAAAGGGCAACACGTACATTTTCATCTCACAAGTTTCCATGCGAATAAACTCACACAGTAAGTGTTCCAGTATACAATATAACCAACAAGGAATGTCCCCAGGCCAACATAAGTATCACAAACAATCCCTGACATAGCCCACCTTGTCTCGCCACGTGTGCAATAGTAAAGTATATGCCCGCCTTGTTTCGCCACACGTGCATAAACATATTCCCACCTTGTCACGCCACATGCGCAACCCACATATACATATCCTGCCTTGTCACGTCGCATGTGCAATATCAATAGAAAAAATGGTAGGATAGAAACCTCGTGCAAACCCCATATCAACAACCGCACGGCAAAAACCGCGTGCATCACAATAACCACAACAGCACGACAAAAACCTTGTGCATCACAACAACAAGTGCAACCACAACAATTGACAATAATACAAGATATGGTAGATACATCAATTCAAGAACCTTTAATCACAAGAAAAGCAAAACCAATTCACGAGAAATAAGAATAATAAGGAGAGCTAGGCATATTACGAATCACTCAACAAGGAAGGAAAATAGCATGTAACAGCCGCACCTAATTACACGGGTGAAAAACAATAAATCAACACAAACCCAATAACTCCATATAAGGGAAAGTCACGAAGGTATAGAATATATAAACTTATTTTAAGGTTGTGCAGTTACAAGAATATTCAACAACTTCCACTTAAGGACAAGCAGCAGAGAATCATAACTTCATTTAAGACCAAAACAATTATAGGTTGAGATGAAGATAATTGCAAATTTGAGATAAGCAGTTAAGAAGACATAGCATGACAGTAAAGGAAATAAAATCTTCAGATAAGTCAATTAGGAGTCAAATAGGCAGTAGGAGTAAATCTGAAAGTAAGAACTTCCACATTTAAGCAAATAAAGATGACACTAGAAATTAGGAAATTCAATCATGCTAAGGACAATTCATACTCGGCGAATATAAGGACCTAAGATTCCTAAAGGGTCAACTTTTCACAAACAAGTCTGAGCATGCACTCGTCACCTCGCGTACACGGACTACAATCAACATAGAAGACTCAAATCCTAAGGGGTAATTCCCCCACACAAGGTTAGGAAAGATACTTACCTCAACCGCTCAAATCAAACTTGAAATCGCGTTCTTGCCACGAGTATCCAACTCCCAATGGCCCAAATCTAATCAAATCAATAGCATCGTGTAAATAATACTACTAACAACTAGTTTAACTAATAAATTCGAAGCTAAGACGCGAAATTAGGAAAATTTCCCAAAAGTACTCCAGGCCCACGTCTCGGAATCTGGTAAAAATTTACAAATTATGAACTCCCGCTCAATTATGAGAACACTTGAAAAAAAATCATCAAAAACCGACACCACAATCTCACTCAAATCTCGGATTTCCAATTGGGAAACTTTTTCTCCCATTTCCAAACTTTTACTCTCAATTTCCTTGATAAATATGAGGAAACCCACAATTGATTAATGAAATCCAAAAAATCCGCCAAAGAGTCGCCTTCTCCCGAGCTCAAAATCCAAAAATGGAGTGAAAATGAACAACTTTCGATTCTGTCCCCTTTTCTGCCCAGCAATCCTCGCACCTGCGGACATTTCTCGCACTTGCGCATTCCGCACCTGCGGTTCAATCAGTCGCACCTGCGGTCCAACCAGTCGCACCTGCGGTCCAACCAGTCGCACCTGCGGAAATCACTGACTCCCACATCTTCGCACCTGCGCCTCAAGCCTGGCTCACCAAATTCCGCATATGCGGGCTTCCCTTCCGTGCCTGCGACCTTGCACCTGCGGCTACCCATCCGCAGTTGCGGAAAAACACCAGAACTCCAAAAACCAACATGTCAGCAACTCTAAATTCCCAAAAACAATTCGTTAACCACCCAAGGCCCCCGGAACCTCGATCGAACATACCAACCAATCCTATAACTCCATACGAACTTAGTCGAGCCTTCAAACCACATCACATAACATCAAAATCACCAATTATGCATGGATTCAAGCGTAAGAACTTATGAAATTTCCAAAATCCACACTCGATGCCGAAACACATCAAAACTAGTCCGAATGACCTGAAATTTGACACATAGGTCACAAATGACACTATGAACCTTCATCCACTTTCAGAATCCCATTCCGATCCCGATATCAAATTTTTACCTATCGGCTGAAATCGCCAAAATTCTAACTTTCACCGAATTGCCTCAAATTACTCTACGGACCTCCAAAACCAATTCTAGACGTGCGCCTAAGCCCAAAATCATCATATGAAGTTGTTGGCATCACCCAAAACTCATTCCGAGACCGTTTACTCAAAAGTCAAACCTCCAGTCAACTTCCATCACTTAAGCTTAAAAAAATTGAAATTTTCCTTCCAATTCGACTCCGGATTATCCGGTAACTGAATACAACCACGCACGCAGGTCGATATACACAAAGTGATGTTGTTCAAGACCTTATTCTACCGAATGGAGCTTAATTTCTCAAAATGGCCGGTCGGATCGTTACAAACAGCCAGTGCAGGGAAGTTGAGCCCAAATTCGGGAAGTCCTTACATGATTCGAAGCATCGCTGGAAATGGAGAATATAAGTTAGAAACCATAGAAGCAAGGTATTACAACCAAATTGGAATGTTGTTCATTTAAAGAAGTATTACTTCTAGGCAAAAGAAGTACCCATGGTAGGTATTGCTCGAATCACTACAGGAAATAGGACTTTTAGCGGAGACAAAAGTCACTACTAAGCATGGAAAGACGCTGCTATACACTTTTAGTAGCGACTTTCTGGTCACTCCACGTACCACCATTACTAAATATTTTTTATGACGACTTCTGATCGCCACAAAAAATATACATTTGTGGCGACTTAACTCGCCACAACAAGTGCAGTAAATACCCAATCACAAAATAGGTTTGAGGTAGGTCGCCGCTGATGAATGACTTTTTAGTAGCGACAGTAGTCGCCGTAAAAGGAATTATACCATAAGTGGCAGCTTTTGTCGCCACAATAACATGAGATTTAGTAGCAATATTGGTCACCATAATAGTAATTATTTTGTAGCAAGGTTGGGTCTCCCCTAAAACCTATTTTTTCAATAGATTTTAATTTTTTAAATAATTAAGCAGTAGGAATATTTTTAATAATATTACACAAGTGTATTAGAGAAATTCATTAATGTAAGAAGAGACACCATTAAATCTCTATCAAACAAAAAAATCAACGAACTTTTTATTAAAATTCAGAACATTTAGGAATTGTCCATACACATGAAATGCCCCAAAAAACAAAAAACAAAGAAGCAGCAAAAATAAAATGTCTTCAAGCTCCTCATTGGCTAGTACCATGTCAACTTGAACAATATGGCCTCAGAATACAATAGCAAACTCTCATAAGATCTCTTGTTGTACTATTCCATACGAAGGCACATTATTTTTTGCATATATTAGACAGATTGGTTACTACCTAGAAATTCAGGGATTTTTAAAAAATCATCAATATATTTTAAGAAATTCATAATAACAATGACGAGTAAAATTACTTTATTTCATGTGTAGCTGCCCAAACTATTAAAACTGATCAGCACATATCAACAACTGATGCTAAATATAAAGAATTAAAGCTTTCTCTATTGATTATTCACTTAATCATACTCTCTCTGTAAAAGAACAAACTTTCTCAATACCATATTTAGTGCACATTGATGGAAGTATAGTTTGACAACATTAACATTTGAAATAATTTATATTGATGGTTTAAAATGAGTCATGTTTCACATTCCAAGCCTGTCCTAGTTTGCACTATGTTCTCTTCCGGTTTCTTCTTCTAATAGTTTCTCTTCTAACTATAGTTTATTAAATTCAAACGAAAACTAATAGATGGAGAAGTACAAAGTGAACTCCCCTATGCAGGAATATAACTCTATCTTGTTCTCCGGCACGGTGTATCTTATGAGTTTTTCACCACATCTAGCATAGATATTTTCGGAACTTCTCAATAATATCTATGTGAAACTTTTTAAGACTTAAAGTCTTATAATTTACTCAAGGTGCTAAAAACGTGTACAAATATTCACTTTTCAGACAATGTTGCGCAAATTCTTTGCGCCTCAATACTAAATGTTAGACATTATTCATGATAGATAAGCAGCTAGATTTACTTCAAAAAAAAAATAAACATACTTTCGCAATAGTATTAGTGGGTACGGAAATTGGCTCAACTACTTTTCTAAAAAGAAAATTGAATATTTCAAAAACCTATATGTACAGTTAAGAATAACAATTATCTTCGGAAAATGTCTAATGAAGAAAATAAGAATAGGCTCCATACAAAAAAGAGAGAACAACATACCTTTGAGTTAGAATTGGAAAAAATCCATAATTCATGAATGTAAATTTTTTTTATCTAACTACTAAAGTGAGCCATCAAATTTTGACCGAAGAAAAACAAGAAAGGGGGAATTCCAATAGATCAGAACCAAAGTCCTGGGTGCAAGATACCTATAGCAATTACCTTGATTGCAATAATAGCATGAGCAGGGACATGAAACATACTGAGATGAGTAAATAAATATGAAACATGGATCTCCTCTTTCACCGACTCTAATTATGCATAATTCGGAATATGATTCTTCTTTGTGGCATAAGTTCCATCATCTACATATATAAAGTAACTTTTATAGAAGTAAAGAACATATAAAGTAATTGCACACAAAGGTTCAACAGCTTATTCTTAGCACTTCTTCAAGGCAATGAGAAAAATTTCATGAATCAGATTAGACTAGGCCAATAACCACCTTAATCTGAGCTACTAATTACAGGAAACAAGAATTGAACTACTTTCAGTGACAATATCATTAGCAATGGAAAGAAAGCCAATTAGATACAAAAACAAAAAGGAAATAAGAAACCCAAGAACTCTTAATCTCCATTCCAAATGTTAAAAACTATATAGTAGAGTTTATTTTTTCTTGGCATTTTATATTTTTTCTGAATGGAGAAGTTGGGGATAAAGCGGAATATATAAAACTTATGGCGAGTTTAGCCAGGTTGAAAACTTAAAGAAGCACTTATGGAAGTATAATATGCCTCCAGTATACCATTAAAAATCAAAAAAAATTTCCTCGAGCCACTGAAATTATTCTATAACAGAAATCTACAGAAAAAGATAAAAAAATAAAGAAAACATTCTACAATGCAACATTTATTTACCAATAACGATAACCTTTTATCCTCATCCTTTAATTGTTATTAACCTTTGCATAATTTTAAAGCAAAACAATAAAATTGAAAAGAAGACCAAATGAAGAAAAATCAACCTCATTATGTTCGTCGGATTCAACCCAAATCAATGCAAGATAGCTAAAGAACACAAATAAAACATGATATTAACTTCACAAATCAAAACTACATGTACACACAAGTATAAATAAGGAAATAATGAGAAATAGAATACTAGAAAGCAAGAAATACAAAAAAGAAATAACCTTCTGCAATTACAAATCTTAGAGGAAAGGAACGGAAACAACACAAGGCTGCTTCGCGATGCTCAGAAGGAAAATCGTTCTTTTTAAATATTTGACGCCAAATCACTTGCACCATTTCTTCTTCCATCTTCAACTCTAGATCTGGATTTTCGAAGAGAGAGAGAGATAAGAGGTCAGGGGCCGAGGTTCGCATCCCAGAGTAGGAGAAAGAAGTCGCTTGCTTCAATTTTTTCTTTCACATGGAGAGGCTCAAGTTAGGGTTTTAGGAAAGGGGAGAAGTGTTTTGGTAAAAAGTGTAAAAGGCATGCAAAGAAATAAACTAAAGGGTGAGGCTAATTAATTTTTATTTATTTTTCAAATTTAAAGTGAAGAATTGAGGCGACCCGGTCGTTAGAATAAAACTATTGTGGCAACTCCAAAAACAACGCCACAAAATATAATCTAAGCGGGAAATAAAAAATTTGTGCAAGCGTTAAAGAGAAAAATGGTGCTTATTTGTTGCGACTTAAGTTTAGTCGCCTCTAAATCTTGGCTATATGTGGCGACTAAGATAGTCACCACTGAAAGTATCACTTTTGTGGCAATAAAGCAAGTCGCCACAGAAAGTCGTCACAAAAAAAAAAGATATGTGTGTTACAACCTTTGAGTATAAGTTACAACCTTTCTGATGGAAAAAAAGATTAAGCAACCATCATCTAAATATATACCTTTGAGTCCCGTGTGTGTTTTCCTTTTCAGGAAATGGACAAAAAGGAAGGAACAATCCAGTGCTCGAGATTTCATACTTCAAAGTTCTAATGCTGGGGGGATTATATATATAAAGGCAAAGAAGACTAAAAGTTAGAACTCAAGCCTGAATCAGCCTAAGAGCCAAAAATCAAGCCTGAATCAAAAACCTCTGAAGTAACCTCGAGAAGGTATAAACTTGAAAGAAGGACACAAAATGGACACAAGATATATTCCAAGTTCCTACGAGTTTTTAGGTTAAGGTAAATAATTAATTACGGGACAATAGACCCAGAATTTTGTAACCTGTTACAAAGAAAGCAGTTATGAAAGAGTTGTATGTCATGACCCAAAAATCAACCCGGTCATGATGGCGCCTATCGTGATACTAGGCTAGCCAATCCACTATGCATAACATAAGAAACCTTCCGTTTGATTCCATATTTAACCAGTATTTCATAAATCTTCCGTTTTACCATTTTCAAAACAAATAAAGGTAGGTAAAACATTTATATACAGCCCCAAAACCCGGAGTCATCAATCATGAGCAACTAAAAAGGGAGTACAAAATCTGGTACTGTTCCCTCACTACAAACCAGTCTGAGAATAAACAAAATGACTAATAGGAAGGAGAGAGACAAGGATGCGGACGCCGTGCAGCTACCTTGCAATCTCCGAAGTGCTCCCAGAAAGTAGACCAGCTCGCACTCAGTCCTGGAACATGAATCTACACATAAGGTGCAGGGGGTAACGTGAGTACACCAACTCAGTAAGTAACAAGCCCAACCTGTGGAGTGATAGGTAGTGATGGACTAAACCTCCATGTATGACAGAATAAATGTACAAAAATTTAGGCATGCTTTCAGTTAACTAGACAGCTCAAGTGATAAGATAAATACAGTTCCGAACAGTTTAACATATATACCTCGACGTATTCTACATGCCAATGCATCATCAATATGAAATTCACAATATGCTCCCACTCTCAATTACTCATCCACTCAGTACTGTATAAGGCTCGCATGGCCCAAGGAAGATCCCTCCCAGAATATATACACATCAGACAGAAGTCACTCATACTGAGGAAGGCCGATCCATCCCTAAGGAGAAGATCCTTCTCCAGATAATGATAAACTTCACAACCACCCGGTACTGTATATGGCTCAATGTCCAAGGGAAGATCCATCCTAGAATATGTACACACGTCACTAACCTAAGTCGCTCAGTACCGATGGCAACCGGCCAATCCAGCCTCGGGGAGAAGATCCATCTCCAGATAATGACACTTCGGACAAGACCCAAGGAAGATCCATTCCTCAAATATCACTGCGCTCACTGGGGGTGTGTTACAGACTCCAGAGGGGCTCCTACAGCCCAAGCGCTATCTCGTTGCGGCGTACATCCCGACCCAATATCACTGTGGCGTGCAGCCCGATCCAATACCGCTGCAGCGTGCATCCCGATCCATATATCGGTCACTCAATATCAGGCTCTCGGCCTCACATCAGTCATCACTCTCCAGTCTCGCTTACATGGGCTCAAAATGCATGAATTAGCCCGAATCAATGATATAATGTGCAAAACAACAATTACCGAGATTGAGACATGATATGATATGCAATGACAGGACTGAGTATATAATATCAATGAAACACATGAGATGACAGCAATGAACAACCACTGGGGTGTCAACAGCATCGACGTAAAGCCTTAACATAATATCTAGCATGATCTCTAACATGTTCGCATTAAGACGACCGCTCGGGTCTCAACAGTATCATCGTGAAGCCTTAAAAAAATATTTAGCATGATTTCTAGAATGTTCGCATTAGTCACATTGACAGAAGCACAGATATCAACAAGAGAGAACCAATAAAAGGTGCCATGGAATGAACCAGGTCGCGAATCACAGGGTGCATGCCCACACGCCCGTCACTTGGCATGTGCACCCAATTCTAATCACGTAACACGTAGCTCGGGATTTCGAACCCTCAGAACCAAGATTGAAAGCGTTACTTACCTCAATCAAGCCAAAATTGTACTCTGCAATGCCCTTGTCGCTCGACTCGGCCACAAATCGCCTCGAATCTAACCAAAATCAGTATTATATCATTAGTATATGCTAAAGGAGCGAAGTCCACATCAAAATTATCAAATTACATCACAAAATCCCGAATTAGCCCAAACCGACCCCCGGGGCCCACGTCTTGGAACTCGACAAAGATCACAAAAATAGAATCCTTACACTCTCACGAGTCCATACATACCAAATAAATCAAAATACGACGACAATTGACCCCTCAAAACCTTAAATTAAAGTCCCAAGTTTCCAAGCCCTAACCCCAAAAATTACACCATTAAATTCCACAAATTTCATGATTAATCAGTCAAATACCAACATAAAATCGAGTATTAGGTTCAAAAACGTTACCTCAATGTGTTCCCCTTGAATCCCTCTTCAAAATCCCTCAAAAAGCTCCAAACTCGTCTTCTAAAATGGTGAAATATAAGAAAATTCGCGAAGGCATCCTTTTATACTTTCTGCCCAGCGATCACTGCACCTGCGGAACATTTCTTGCACCTGCGACCGTGACTTAAATCCCGACTTTCGCATCTGCGGCCCTCACCTCGCACCTGCGGGCTCGCAGGTGCGACCAAAATAGCGCATCTGCGCTCCCAGGCCAGCCTTCCTTTTTCTGCATCTGCGCATGGCCCACCGCACCTGCGACTCCCCATCCGCCGGTGCGGCCACACCAGTAAACTGGCACCAGCAGCAGCTTTGCTGCACTTTCCAAGTCCAAACCTCCGTTAACCATCCAAAATCAATACCGAGCCCCTCGGAGCCTCAACCAATTATACCCACACACCACATATCATCCCACGGACTTAGTCGAACCCTCGGAACACCCAAAACAACATCGAAACACCAAATTTACTTGTAATTCAAGCTTAAGGATTTCTAAACTTTCGAAATTCACCAACGATGCCGAAACTAACCAAACCACGTCCGAATGACCTGAAATTTTACATACTCATCCCAAATGACACTACGAACCTGTTCCAACTTCTGGAATTCCGTTCCGACCTCGATAGCTAATTTTCCACTGTCGATCGAAAATTGCCAAAAATCATATTTCTCCAATTCAAGCCTAATCCTACCACGGACCTCCGAATCACATTCCGAATACACTTCTAAGTCTCAAATCACCTAACGAAGCCGTCCGAACCATAAAAACCACATTCCTGGATCATGTACCTATAAGTCAACTTCCGGTTGACTTTTCCAACTATTGAACCAAGTTAAGAGACTAAGTGTCTCATTTCTCTCCACAATCACTCTGAACCCGAGCCAACCGACCCAATACAACACAAAAGATATGAACCACACAAACAATGAAGCAAAAATGGGAGAAATGGGCTAAACTCTCGGAACGACCGGCCGGGTCATTACAGATGTTGTATAAAAAGTTATATGCATAAATGAATAATGATGTACAAAATTTTAAAGTTCAAAACATAAAACTTCCTCAAATTATTTCTTTTACTTCTTCCATATATTTACACCAATATGAAGATGAGACGTCATCTTCATCAGTGTCGTTTATAAAAGGGTCCTCTTTTATAAAAATTCGTGTCTATCAAAATCACGAAATGTTAAAGCATTTTTAAATGAAAGCTTGAATATCAAAGAGTGAAACAAAAACTCAAACATCAAAATAAGTGGTAAAGAAAACTGAGGCTTATATATTAAACTTTTCAAACAAAAGTACTTGTTTGTTACCAAACCCCAAAACAAGATAGGGGTAAAACAACAACCATTCCAAAAAAGAAAAAAAAAATCCCACTAAAAAGTTCTAAATAAAACCAAGTAATGAAAAACACTAAGGGGCATCATCCAAGGTGGTACCATTCACTGGAACATGAGAAACGGGAGAGGAAGGTTCAGCTTGGGGAGAAAGGGCTTGAACATTAACTTCACCAGGAACAAGACCATCACCTTCGGGAACTTCAACCTCAGGGGAGGAAAAGCTTTGACTTTGCTGAGTTTTATCAATTGGCTCTTTAGCTTTAGTATCTCAGCATTAAGGTCGAAACCCTCTTGGTTGGCCTCCATCAGAGTCTCGAGGTGAGTATTCAAAAAATCCCAACTCGCATCAAGTGTCAGCTTGTCCTCAAGAGCCTCATAGTCTTTCTCCCACTGATCAATCTCGACCCTCAACTCTTCTTTCTCTACTTTGGAGGCATCATAGGAAATATTCAAAGGGACAAGAGAGCTTTCCAAGAACTTAACCTTATCAGAAAAGGAACGGAGATCTTCTTGAGATTGAGTAAGTGTTTGAACCAACTCTCCGGCATAAGTCTCTTTCTGGTTAAAGAGTTTTTTCAAACCCCTTGTTTCTTCAGTGGCCTTCAAAAGCTGCTCAACAAATGAAGACTCAAGGTCAAGGATATCCTTATCCTTACCAACTTGACTTGAAGAAGCCTTTTTAATCGCTAACTCACCGGCAACCATCTTTATTTGTTTCTCTAAGGCATTCTTCTCTTATGTCAATACTTTCTTCTCCAATTGAAGACCCTCAAATTGCTCTTTCCAATTGTCAGCTTCAGTACGGTAATCGATAACTTGTTGCTCAATATGGACGATCCTTTTCATGAGTTCCGTACCTATCAAATTGATCTACAAAATAAAGGAAAAGGATTATGGATGAATAAAAAGAAAAAAAAAAAGGAACAAAGTCAAAACTAGAACCGTCATAGATGAATGAACAATATCATTCATCCAAGTCAATGAACTATGACTCTCCAACTTTGCCTTCTCCACTGGGCCAAGCAAAGGTTTCGACCATACATCAGCTTGACCTGACTTCTTCCATAAGTTCTCACCTTCAGGAACCTCAACGACAATTTTCTTCATCGCCTTCTTGCTCCTATAACGATAAAATTCTACAAGAGAAGTAGTAGCAACCAGAATGGCAGATGAGGTAGAAGCAGTCACAGGGGTAGCAACAACAACAACTTCAGGTAAGGGAACTTAGGGATGAACAAGGATTGACATTGGAAGGGAGGCAAGAGGAAACTCCTCAAAACCGGGGCCAAAGGCTTCATCAGTGTCGAAGCCACGGGTAAATAATTGTTCAGCAGAATCACGGGGGAGGGGGGGATCATTCACTTATTCATCAGAAATCATTAAGTAGGATGAAGAAGAACCAAAGGAGGATTTCCAGTTGCATTCTCAGTTAGTTGATTTCTTATAGTTTCTCAGTCAGTTGAAAAAGAAAATTTCTGAGGAACAATTTCGGTGACTGTTGGTTCACGTATTGGTTCACTCGATTCTTTATTTTAAGAAGAAGACTTACGGGTTAAAGAAGCCATGCGTTTAGAAGTGGAAGGAGTGGAAATATTGGTATGAGATGAAGAACCACGATTAGACAGTGAGCCTAAACTACAAAGTCTACCACCTCTTCTACTTCTAACGGGAGCAGTAGAAGGAGTAAGTTCATCGATAATAACAACCTTGAAAGGATCAGGAGTAGGAGAAGACATGATTGAATAAGAAATTAACAAGAAATATACGCAGAAGTAAGAAGGAATAAGGGTAGAAAGAAGGTTTCGTAATGCCAAAGGAAGTATGAAGTATTTATAAGGAGAAGTTACCATCATTGAAAGTAGGTCATGATAAAGTGTCATAACAAAATCGTTACTTCGTGACTGACGCAACCGCAGAAAAGCCTAAAAATCGTTGAGAAGTAGCAGAGCCAATCGCCAAAAGCCACGTGGTATATGCATTAAATAGATGTGACATACGACGTGTTGGTTCTGAAGAAAACACAATGATACTTGGGAAGCGGCGAGAGAGAATTCCCGCCATAAATATTTACCACTTTCCGAATATTCAATTGAAGAATATTCAAAAAGTTAGGGGACTATCTGTATTGGTGGTAAATAAGTGATACACGTGGAATTATATTTAGCTGATAAACCATGATATGTGGAGCAATGAGGAAATGACAACTGGCATATTTTATTAATAAGGTATATGAAACACGGAAGAGGGGGGCAAACACCCACAAGACAATAAAGAACCAACGTTCGAACCTAAGCAGATGTAGGAGAGGCATGAGCGGAATGAATCAAGACGGGAAAGAAGGAAGATTCACGAACCCACAATTAATGAGGAAGGGGAATCAGAATCGTTACAAAATTCTTATAGTCAGTTATGTTTACCAATCATAACGAGCAATTAATACAATTAATGCTCATAATGAATTCACCAAAAATAGGAGGAAATATTATATTTCTATACTCCTATATAAGGGGGCAGAATCTCGTTTGTAAGGACAAGTTCCAAGAATTATCAAAAGACATTTACTTTCTTTTGCTTATTCAGTGAAATCAATTGTTCTTTCTTCTAGCTAATTTTTACCATTTTTATTTCTTTTCAAGCGAATTAATGAAGAAGTAAGGAATTATTTGATTATCAGTAACCCGATTTCTTCTAAGGTGGGTACTGAAATTGGTAATGGGTACTGATTAATAAGGTGGGACTGATTGTGAAAATAAGTAAGAAAGTTCCATAAAAGCGTAATATTTCATGGCAAGGAAAGGGTGGGTTGAGATTGACGATTTAAACATGTTTTGTAGCTCGAAAGTGAAAGTTACTTTTTAGTGATTTACTTACTATATATTGCCTTCTATTCTTGAGAGATTGACTGAAATTAAGTGGTGTGGCAGAATAAAAAGAGAACTATTTGCTTTTTGGGTGGGCCGTTCGTATCAGAATCAAAGTATGATTCTTTTGGACTCAAACGATAAAAATATGTGAAAAAAAATTAATTACCATTTTATATATAATGTGATAATTCACTGCTTTATATTTTAATGGAATATTTGTCCGTTAATATATAGCACAGTGAATTACCGCGCTTCGGGACTCTACCCGTTGTATCATGTATGCTTAACGACTTACCATAAGTAAAATGGTGGTTTATCAAGTACGATATTTTTAAAAAGAAAGCGGTAGGTTAAAAGGAAAAAGAAATGAAAGGAAAGCATACCAATTTTCTATGGTCAAAGATGACACATTTAACGAATCCTAATAGAATAAGCGTTCGCACTGCGCAGTCTAAAATTGCTCCAATAACTTCTTACAATTCTTCTTTAATATGTAATTATTTCTGTTACAAGAAAAGAAAAGAAAAGAAAGAGTCCTTTTCATTACCTACTACAATACACAACGTCGACACCTAACGCTAATAATAATGCTCTTTCTTTAGAACCATTAATTTTTTCGAGAACGTAACAACCACAAATATTTTTCGAAGTTTATTAACTACTATGATCAGGGGCGGAGGGAGAATATAATTTACGGGTTCGGCCGAACCCAGTAACTTTCATTCAAACCATGTATTTGTCTTAAGAAATTCATTGAACATGTATAAATTGTTAATTTAGTACCCACTAACTTAAAAAAATTTAAAATCCCGAACCTATAAATTTCAAATCTTGGCTCCGCCTCTGACTATGATCCACGATCAATCATCTTCGAGCATGACATAAGGGGCTGCAGATGATTTTATACTTGATATACAACTTGAATTTTTTTTAAAAAAAAAAATAGTACATAAAAATAAGAAAAGTTAGCTTGAAAAGCTCGATCGGCCTTAGTGTGAATAAGATCAAATGAATGACAAATAAACATTATGTCTATATATAAGATATGATTATATTTCCTAACTAATCTGGTATTAAGTGTAATGCATGAACTCTTGGAGTTGCAGCCTAAAGGGAATGGGTTTTATGACCGAACTGTTTTTTGTTTGTTACTTTCTTATGTCCACTTCAATTGATTTTTTAGCTATTTTTATACATATTAAAGAATTCACTTTATAGTATTAATTAACAAGAAAACTGATTATTATCTTAATTTCTTCATTAAAAATACAACAAATACTCAGGCTCTTTACTCCAAAGGTAACTCTGAAAAAAAAAAAGTTAATTCTTTTTTTATATCTGAGAAAAATATTGTGAGCCACAAAAAAAAGAACTTAAAAATCAATTAAAGTGGACCGCAGTGAATAGAATGAACATATTTTAGTATTATTAACGACTAGTATTTGCTTCTGGTCATTTTGGGTGCAAGAATTACTTATCTATACCATTATAAAAACATGAAATTTCAGTAAAAAATGTAAATCAATACATTGGATAAAATTGTAACTATAATTAATAATTAAAAAATGCATCATTTTCTTGTATTTGTTATCTGATCTTTTTATTTAGTACAAATTATTATGTGGTTATATTAGGAATGTAAAATCTCATTTATAAGTTTATAATTCAAATTTTCAAGTTTAATTTTTGATCCTACGCCATGGGCATTTTATTTACCATGTAAAACTATCATCTTTGTTAAAAAAAAATTAATACCTTCATTGTTTTTGTAACAACAAATCTTTGCGTCGAGAAAAATAAAAAATCAAGACTGGAAAATTGCGTAATAAGTGTAGTATTTGATTTAAATAAGTAAAAGTGTTACAATCTCTATGGTATTCCTCTAATTCTTCAAGAATGTAAAGTATCTTGATGAACTTGACTTTGATTTGATTCAAGGGCTTGTAAAGCTTGATCTTGTATTTCCTTCTTGAACTTGAATTTGGGTTTGATCACGAACAAGTAATTTGATCTTGAATGCTTTGTTATTTGATTTGGCTTCGTTCTTGATCTTGAACTTGAACTTGTAACTTGAGTGCTAGTGCTTGAACTTGTAGCTTGTTGAGAATTCTATTTGATCCACGAGCTCTCTGCTTGCTTCTTGTTATCACTTCTGGTCTCTTCTAACTTTATGAAGACCTCTATTTATAGTTGTAGGGAGTGGTGTGGCTCTGGAATTTGATTGGTCCATCTGTACTGTTTACCAATACCATCCAAACACTTGGCACAACTCTATTGTTCGTTGACTTGACTTGGTATGACACCCTCTCCTGACACATGCATGATTACATTGGCTCATTTATTTATCTTGGATTGTCACATCATTTGACACATGACATGATTTTATTGGCTCGCTCTTTTGATTTGGATTGTCACATCACTTGACACGTGGCATGAGTCAGGGCTATAAGATAGGCTAATAGCCATTTGGAGCTTGGGCCAATAAAGTGAGCTTATCATTTAATTTATAGTCCGACTAAATGGACTAGCCCAACATATATATTTGTATTTAAATAATTAACCCAATTTATTAGCCACAATATTTATTTGGACTAACATCTTGAATTTCATATAAATCAAATTATTTTATGATTTTAAATCCAATAAAATTTAAATGCTTACCGTTTTCTTGTGTTCGGCATTTGACTTTTGTTCAATTAATGAAAACAACTCCATTATTTGTTTGTATGGCTACAATCGTAAACAATCAATTTCTTTTTCATGTGTTCAAGTTTCTATTTCGAAATTTCAAATTCTTAATATATATAGAATTTTGCCTGATATTTTAGAATTAACCTACGCAAGTCTCCATATTTGTTGATGAAATTTTTGACAACAAGAACCAAAGTAGTATATTGAAACACATGGCTAACTGTTAATTTATTATAAACCTTGTTTGTTGAAATTAGTAACATTGCAAATTTTGTGAAATATTTCTGCTCGTTGGGCCGGTTTATCAAGTCAGTTGCTGATTCATATTTGAGATTGTTACATAAATAGCCGGTCAGATTTAATATTTACTTTGTCTAGCCGGTATATACAGATTAAACATTGATTATGTACAATTGTTCATATATTATACATGAATTATATAAATATTATGTATCTGCCGGTAATTTTTAATTTAAGAGATTAAGTAGACGGCTATTTGGGCTAATTCTTCTTAGGGGATGTTCGAAGTTGGGAAGCTTGACTTAATGACGGGATTATGGATTCACGGCCCATCAGAGCGAATGGTAGCTAGTTATGCAGGGCCCAGTAGAATTTGCTATTTCCCCTTGGGGCAAAATACATAATTGGCTGGTCAGACAAAGTTAATTGCATTCGACAGGCGAAAATAATATAAAATATGTATAATTTTAATATATAATATGCATATATACAAAATATATATATTATCATATATTATTTATAAAAATGGCTAAAAATATATATTTTTCTTCTTATTACTCATTAGGTGGTTTTATCTTCGCTCACTAGGCGACATTTAAAACAACTTAAACGACATTTGTTCACTTACTGTTTAGGTCTAGCCTTTGAAAAAAAAATTCCTGAATATTGCTAGACCGCTAAAACAAAAACATATGTCTGCGAAAAGCGTAGAGTCAAACAAGAAGTATTTTAATCAAGATTAAAAAAATCAAGCCAATAGAAACTGGTATGGAATTGGAGACTCGCTAAAACTAAAAGTAGCGTGAACAATCTGAACTCTAATTTAAAATATTATGATAATATTAAAGTAATCTATGTTTATTCTTATCGAAACTTTTACCCAATTACTAATATGGTACAACGTTTACCTTTAATAATATACTGACTGTGAATGAACAACTCATTACTTCAACCATAGATAGTTGACATTCAGCGCTTTCTCTATTTCTCGGATAAAATAAAAGCCATCATAAATCTTCAAATCAACATCTCTAAAGATTCATGAGCAATACACAATTCTCAGAAACTTTCCCCAACTGTAATTGTTATTGGGTTTTAAGTGTGGTGTAGCTAAAAGAGGGTGAATGAAAAATTGAGAGAAAAATAAATATTTGAGTTTTCCTCCTTGGTGAAGGGACATTGTCCCATATTGAAAGAAAAAAGACTTTTGATGGGTATATATTCAATTGCTCTTCTTCTAGCTCTTAAAGACTTGAGAAGAAAGCAAGTCTCATGCCGTCGCTCGCTTGGCTTCGGACTTGGACTTTTTGGACAAAATTCATTTTAAATTATTTAATTAATTAATTAACGAAAATTCAATCCGGAATAACCCATGACCCGCGATTATTTTAAATCCGTTTTTAATTATCCCGCAATATTTTCACCTGTTCCAACAACTATGACTGTTCTGAAAGGTTGCAAACCTTTTCAAAATCAGTGCAGAATGGTCTATAAATATGCCTTGAATCCGAGAATTTTTACTTACTAAATTTTTTTGATTATCTTTTTCTTATTTTGCACAATATTTTTCCAGTGTGTAATACAACCTTCGAGTGGTTCGCTGGTACATCGGCATTTTTAGTACCAACACGCTAGTGAGTTAAATCGTTCTATCCTGGGAGGATAATATTCCAACACCTAGGCTATATGAGGGGAATAATTTCCTTAAGGACACACTGTGCATTCAGTGGGCTCGATTTATTCCTATACTATTTTTCATAATTTATTTTTGTTAAACTAGTGTTACTAACTTTCTGTTTCTGTTTATATTTCAGAAAATTTAATGGTTTAGTTGTTTATTACAACAATACTAATTGACTAACAATCTTAAGGAAATTATATTTTTTATTATATTCTGTATTCTGTTTGTGGAGATTAAAACATGTGTGGTTTTCTACTCCTTCTGAATTTTACTATTCTGATTTGAAGTTATAAAAACTTCATCAGAATATTGAAATTCAGAAAACGATTTGAAGAACATAAAAACTTCATCGTTTTTCGTGTAACAGTATATAAAAACTTCAATTTTTATTTATTATTTGTAATGTTTATTTTTAACTACAGTATTGTTTACTGTTCTGGTTTTGCCATTAATTGAATTCTTCTGTTGTTGACAGTGAGAAATGGCAATTGATAACGAAAATTTTTCTGCGACTGTTGCGGCAACGACGATAGCCTTGTCAAGCCGAACTGTTGTTCCACCGGCAGAGAAACCGGAGAAATTTTCTGGAGCCAATTTCAAAGGATGGCAGCAAAGAGTGTTCTTCTGGATTACCACACTTGGTATGCAGACATTCACTAGTGAAGAACCTCCAGTGCTTGTTGCGGACATGCCGGACAACGAGAAATTCATGATTGTTGAGGCGTGGAAGCAGATAGATTTTCTTTGCAAAGGCTATATCTTAAGCGCTTTAGAGGATGACTTGTACAATGTGTATAGTGCGATGAATACTTTGAAAGAATTATGGGACACACTTGAGAAGAAGTACAAGACGGAAGATGCATGCTTGAAGAAATTCGTGGTTACCAAGTTTCTAGACTATAAAATGATAGACAACAAAACTGTGGCTACCCAAGTTCAGGAGCTTTAACTTATTTTTCACGACCTTATTGCTGAAGGTATGGTCGTGAATGAAGCATTTCAAGTGGCTGCAATGATTGAAAAATTGCCTCCTTCGTGGAGAGATTTCAAGAACTATCTTAAGCACACGCGCAAAGAAATGAAGTTGTAAGATTTTGTGATACGTCTCAAAATTGAGGAAGACAACAAAACAGCCGAGAAGAAGTCTCGTGGAAATTCAACGATCATGGGAGCTAATATCGTTGAGGAGACTGCTCCAAAAAGTAAGAAGAGGAAGAGGTCTTCTGGACAAACTAAGGAGCGGAACAAAAAGAAATTCAAGGGCAACTGCTACAATTGTGGAAGAGTTGGTCACAAATCCCCTGATTGTCGTCTCCCGAAAAAGGATAAGAAGAAAGGACAAGCCAACATAGTGGAGAAGAATGATGACATTGATGATCTTTGTGCAATGCTTTCATAATGCAACCTAGTTAGAAATCCGAAGGAGTGGTGGATTGACTCTGGAGCCACTCGACATGTTTGTGTTGTCAAAGAAGCATTTGCGACTTACTCTACTGCTGGTCCCGAAGAAGAGATTTCCATGGGAAATAATGCAACAACCAAGATTGAAGATTATGGGAAGATATTCTTGAAGATGACTTCCGGCAAGGTGTTAACGCTCAACAACGTTCTTCATGTTCTTAATATTAGGAAGAATTTAGTTTCTACTTATTTACTTGTGAAGAATGGATTCAAATGTGTATTTGTTTCTGATAAAGTTGTTGTAAGCAAGAATGAAATGTATATTGGAAAAGGCTATCTCACGGAGGGCCTTTTCTAATTCAATGTAATGGTTGTTGACAGTATGAATAAAATTTCTGTTTCTTCTTATTTATTGGAGTCAAATGATTTATAGCATATTCATTTAGGAGATGTTAATTATAAAACCTTGCGGAAGTTAATTAATTTAGAAGTATTGCCTAAATTCAAGTGTAATAAATCGAAATGCCAAATATGTGTTGAATCTATGTTTGTAAAACATCCTTATAAGTCTGTTGAAAGGAATTCAAATCCTTTAGACTTAATTCATACTGACATTTGCGATATGAAGTCCACACCATCTCGAGGTGGGAAAAAGTATTTTATTGACGATTGCACTCGATATTGTTATGTTTATTTGCTTAATAGTAAGGATGAAGCAATTGAAGCATTTAAGCAATACAAGAATGAAATGGAGAATCAACTATAAAAAAAGATCAAAATGATTAGAAGTGATAGAGGTAGAGAATTGAATCTCCGTTTGAAGAAATATGTTCAGAATATAGAATTATCCATCAAACTACTGCACATTACACACCTCAATCCAACAAAATTATGGAAAGGAAAAATCGAACATTATAAGAAATGATGACTTCTTTATTAATAAGTTTTGGATTACCGCGGATTTTGTGGGGTGAAGTTATCCTTATAGCTAACCGAATACTCAACAGAGTACCCCACATCAAAATGCAATCTATTCCATATGAAAAATGGAAAGGAAGAAAATTCAACTTGAAATATTTCAAAGTGTGGAGGTGTCTAGCAAAAGTACAAGTTCCTTTACCTAAAAGGGTTAAAATCAGACCAAAAATAGTAGATTACTTTTTCATTGGATATGCTACAAACAGTAAAGCATGTCGGTTTTTGGTTCATAAATTCGATAATCCCGAGATTCATGTTAATACGGTAATGAAATCAGATAATGCTGAATTCTTTGAAAGCATCTATCCGTATAAAACTGAATGTTAGTCGTTAAGTGAAAGACCAAAACGACCTCGGGAAGAACCAAAGGAAAATACTCCAAGTATAGAAGATCCAAGGCGTAGAAAACGTCAAAGAACATCTACTTCCTTTGGACCAGATTTTGTGACATTCTTGCTTGAAAATGAACCTCAAACTTTTAAAGCAGCTATGTCGTCTTCTAATTCAGCATTTTGGAAAGAGGCAGTCAATAGTGAATTTCAATCAATTTTGGATAACCATACATGAGAATTGGTTGATCTTCCTCCGGGAAATAAGCCTTTAGGTTCGAGATGGATCTTTAAACAGAAAATGAAAGCTGATGGCACTATTGACAAATATAAGGCAAGACTTGTTGTCAAAGGTTATAGACAAAAGGAAGGCCTTGATTACTTTGACACTTACTCTCCAGTAACGAAGATAACATCTATTAGGGTGTTATTGGCACTAGCGACCGTGTATGGTCTTGAAATCCATCAAATGGATGTTAAAACAACTTTCTTAAATGGAGAATTGGAGGAAGAGATTTACATGGAACAACCTGAGGATTTTGTGGTTCCCTGTAAGAAAAGAAAGTGTGCAAACTTGTTAAGTCGCTTTATGAACTTAAACAAGCACCCAAACAATGGCATGCTAAATTTGACCAAACAATGTTGGCAAGTGGATTTAAAATCAACGAGTGTGATAAATGTGTTTACATTAAAAATACTCCAGGTCATGAAGTTATTGTTTGTTTATATGTTGATGACATGTTGATAATGAGCAAAAGTATGGTAGATATAAATGCTACAAAGTGCATGTTGGCTAGCAAATTCGACATGAAAGACTTAGGAGTTTCTGATGTGATCTTATGAATCAGAATTCACAAGACTACACAAGGTCTTTATCACAGTCTCACTACATTGAAATGGTACTTGACAAGTTTAAGTATTTGGATTTCAAAATTTCCAAGACTCCAATTGATGTGAGTTATGCACTTCAAAAGAATGAAGGTGAAAGTGACTCACAACTGGACTATGCAAGAGTATTGGGAAGTTTGATGTATATCATGAATTGTACGCGACCAAATATAGGATGTGCTATTAGCAAACTGAGTCGGTTTACAAGTAATCCCAATCCAATACATTGGATGGCAATGAAACGAGTTTTGGTTTCTGAAACATCCCAAAATGATGCTTTGCATTATAACAAATATCCCTCCGTGATCGAGGGATATAGTGATGAAAATTGGATCACCGGATCATCTGAAATTAAATCCACGAGTGGATATATTTTCACAATTGGGGTTGGAGCAGTTTCTTGAAAATCATCCAAACAAACGTGCATCACCCGTTCTACAATGGAATCTGAATTCATAGCTTTAGATAAGGCCGGTGAAGAAGCCGAATGGCTCCGGAATTTCTTGGAAGATATCCCATTTTGGACCAAACCTTTGGCACCTATTTGTATACATTGTGATAGTCAAGTGGCAATAGGCAGTGTTGGGAGCGTTATGTATAACGAAAAATCTCGTCATATACGACGGAGGCACAATACCGTTAGACAACTACTCTCTAGTGGTGTTATCACAATTGACTACGTAAAATCAAGAGATAACGTGTCGGATCCACTTACAAAGGGCCTATCTATAGAGACACTTGAAAGATCATCAAAGGGAATGGGGTTAAGGCCTAGGACAAGTCATCATGGCGGTAACTCTACCTAGCAGACTGGAGATCCCAAGAGCTAGGTTCAAAGAGATAAAACAAAGTTATGAATGACGGTTCAACATTGTCAAATAACTTAACCCATTCTCGTGATGAAGACAATGTTCAAAAAATCGAGATAAAACATTAAGGCTTTTTGATGAGTCAATAAAGCTTAAAGCTTTTTAATGATTTGCTAAGTCTGGCAGGATATGACCAAATAATGTGTCTTTAGGATTACACGTTTAGGAATCACCTATGTGAGTGTGAAGTGTAAGCCGCTTCAAAGGGAATGAAAGTAAAGACCCATTCTCTAAGCACTCATGAAACCAGGCGGTGTTCATGTCTGAAACGAACACAACCGTGAGAACCATAGATGATTAAGGATTGATTGTGTGACTTATGCTGCCTAGGTATACAACAAAGCTCGACGGTTCAATGATATCAAATCTACCGATTGGCCGAGTATATCCGATATAAGTTCACTACGGAAAGTTCCAAGGGAAACCTACTTATCCAGATGTAATTAATTCTTGCATGTAAAACACACACATGTCCGTGCATTCCTTTATTTTATAGTCATTCCCCATTCATGTGGAGGATTGTTGGGTTTTAAGCTTGGTGTAGCTTAAAGAGGGTGAATCGAAAATGAAGGGAAAATGAAATATTTGAGTTTCTCTCCTTGACAAAGGGACATTGTCTCATATTGGAGGAAGAAAAGACTTTTGATGGGTATATATCCAATTGCTCTTCTTCTAGCTCTTAAAGAGTTGAGAAGAAGGCAAGCCTCGCGCTTTCGTCGTCGTCGTCGCTCGCTCGGCTTCGGCTTCGGACTTTTCCGGATTATTTTAAATCCGTTTTTAATTTTCCCGCAATATTCCCACCTGTTCCAACAACTATGGTTGTTCTGAAAGGTTGCAAACCTTTTCAGAATCAGTGCAAAATGGTCTATAAATATGCCTTGAATCCCAAAATTTTTACTTACTAAATTTTCTGATTATCTTCTTCTTCTTCTGTATAATATTTTTCCAGTGTGTTATGCAGCCTTCGAGTGGTTCGTTGTTACATCAGCATTTTTGGTACCAACATGCTGGTGAGTTAAATCATTTTGGGAGGATAATATTTCAACACCTCGGCTACTCTAGAGGAATAATTTCCTTAAGGACATACTGTACATTCAGTGGGTTCGATTTATTCCTATACTATTTTTCAAAATTTATTTTCGTTAAACTAGTGTTACTAACTTTCTGTTGCTGTTTATATTTCAGAAAGTTTAATAGTTTAATTATTTATTACAACAATATGGTTGACTAACAATTATAACCGTGACAAACAAATGGGAGAAAACAATTGACAAACACACCAAACATACATTAATTCCTCTATTAATTACTCCTAGATTATTACTACTATTACTTTAAACAGTCTTTCTTCTGATGCAAAACTTTAATCTATTTCCAGATGTTTTAAAATATAACAAAATTACTACAATTTATGGTACTCTTGTTTTATGTTATTTTTGAATAAGTAAAACTACATGAAATTAAATTTCGCATAACAATCTTGAGATGTTGATTCTCATGCACCAAATACTCATTCGCTCCTCTTTCGTGGCTACCATATCTCGTGGCAAAATACGGCTGTTAGGTGCTTTTTCTATTTTTTTTTTATTTTCGTCGATGTTAGGTGTTATTTTATACTGTTAAGTTATCTTCGTTTACCTATAAGTCATCGATTTGAACCGTAAAATCAACTACAAATACTTACCTCAAAGTAGACCACTTATATTATACCCGTGGGATGTTACTCTTTTCCAGATCATATATAAATTCGAAATACTTCTTGCACTAAGGTGCATATTTTTTTTGCACCTAACTAGCGATACAAGCTAGAAACTGGATTTTCAATTAAATTTCAAGATTGTATCCAGTCTGTGCCTGCTACCACAGGCAAAGCAAACCCCATACTCAACCTTCCCCGTAACAGTCTCTCACGTTTTCTACTGCATACGTGTCAAACAGCTGACACCTCATGACCACATGGACCACAGCTCCCACGTGGCTTGGGCCATACTCTGCTGGCCTGGTCACGTGGACCCCCTTCTGGACCACCATGTAGATGTTTGTTGGATAGCTGTAATATAGGCCCTCAAAAATCCCCCAATAGAAGATTGTTTGGATTGAAAATCAGAAAAGTAAGGAAAAGAAATTTGAGGGTGTCACTCCCACTCTCTCTTTTCCTTTGGCCTCTTCAACCTTTCAATAATTTCATGTCCCTTTCCTTATAGGGTCCATCACCCCCATCTATTTTCACCTCGTTTCTCCCCTCTTATTTTTTTTTTTATCTTTCTTCCCTATAATTTTCTATTTTCTGAGGTGAATATATTACACAGTGGGAACAAGAAAAAGCTGAAAATTAATTTAATCGAGACAGAGGAGGCATACCATGAGAATGTCGGTCCTTTTTATTTAATGTAATCATCAGATGGGGAAAGTGACTCATTTGAGAAAGACCCTTAGCCCCTCGTTACTCTTTCTGCTTCTCTTCATTGCTTTTACGCTCATATACTTATTTACTACAAAAAATCCACCCTTTCTTTTCCTAATTTTAACTGTTCCATAATTACCGAAATAAAACTTTCTGTCCCTTTTAATTTTCTACTCAATCACCTTCAATATCATGACCCACCAACCTCCAAAAAACAAAACAGAAAGAAAGAAAAAAACACAATATAAAGAAAAAAGTAGTAATTTTTTTACACGCGATATCTTAAAACAAACTACTATTATATTTGCTTACAGTTGTAGTGACAAATTAAATCAACTGCTCAAGACAGAAACTTATGCAAAACATGCTAAATTTTATTACTAAAAGAAATGATTTCATTATTCATTGATTGACTGGGTAATGAAGCTAATTAGGAAGACATAGTGCTACGCAAGTTGCAAATTTTTCATTGTTTTACACGGTCCAACATTACGACCAACATATTAAAATAAATGTATACTTAATATAAAACTTGTGTACTCCTTGGGGCTACAAAAGGTGATTGGTTAACTCATTAAAATAAAACAAGAACTCGTGTATGACATGAATAGCACCTTTAAAATGAAACATCTGACGTTATTGTAATGATTTTCCTCATAATACAAGTTCTCAAAATAGAGATAGATTTCAACTTTTTGGACCAATAGAGGAGGAAACTGAATAAATTAAAAAACCTATCTAATGTTTGGTGGGGCTGTTGTCGTAGCCTTTGATTTTAAGTAAAATATAATATATCCAACTATATATATGTGGCTTTATAGCTTGGTTTCTCTTTTGCTTGCTTATTAGAACAGCATACATATATAGAATCTACAGAGATTCCAGTTCAATTCACTGAAATTTCGTTAGTTAGGCTGTTTTACATCATTAGGTGAAAGGTTCTGTGATCTTTAATATATTTGTATATTCTAACTTTTCTTTCCTCTTTACAATCAAACAACTAGGATTTCATTTTTCATGTGATCTTAGTTTTATATTCACTTACTTGTGTTTTTTCAAGTCAAATTTTCAAAACGTCTACCTCCTCTTTTTAAATTTTCAGGCTAAACTATATACAAGGCGATGCGTTTACTTGTACTAGTACTCCTATGTTTCAATATTTTCATAGAAAAATTTGCAAGATAACGCGTTTACTTGGACTAGTAATACTCCTATTCGTTAATTTACTGACCTAAGGTTAGTGAAATTTAGATTAAAATCACATTATTGTTGGACTTTAAAGTCATTGGGCTTTAAAGACAAGGAGTGTGAATTGGAAAATAGTGGAAAATCAAATAGAGGAAAATAAAAATTTGAATCAAGTGAGCTTTGTCATGAACTTTGTACCACATTGGTGAAAGACAACTACACTTGTGTGTATAAATATAGAATCACTTCTTAGAGCTCTTAAAAGGAGTTGAAGAGAATGAACCCTCGCGTCGTCGTCGTCGCTCGGCTCGGCTTCGGCTTCAGATTAATTAATTAATTAAAAATTAATTGCCTATAAATTCCGAGGCATGGCTTCCTTTTCACTGACTGAAAAAATCAAGAATTTCCTTCTGAAAATATACTGCATTCTATTCGCAGTCTCTCTCTCAAAATCGTAAGTGTGATTTTGCTCAGGACGCACAAGGAAATTGTAGACTCGAAATATTTCATACCATCTACTGATTTTCTGTTTCTTCTAACAGTTTGTTTTAACACAGTATCGGCAACAAGANATATTTTGTATACTGCTTTGGAGACTAAAGCCTTTGTGCTTTCTACTCCAATAACTATTCTGTCCGGTTTAAAGTATATCAAAACTTTACCGGAATAATAAACGTACGGGTTTGAAGTATATAAAAACTTCACCATTGTTACGTGTTGTATGTTTGGTTTGGTATTCAGTTTGGAGATATCAAAACTTCACTGATTTAACGAAGTTCTGTTTGTTTCCAACCCTACAGAAACATGACGAATGAAAACCAAATTAATGGAAATGCTGCTGGAACGGGTGCTTCATCGAGTGCTGCTGCTTCGTCAATACCAGCACATACGATGGCACCGGCAGAAAAACCCAAAAAATTTTCCAGTACAGACTTCAAACGTTGGCAGATGAAGATGCTATTCTATCTAACTACACTA